>QFEQ01000373.1:176914-254742 GCA_003316335.1 Hemileccinum impolitum
GGCCAGAGCCTGCGCCTGCGCCTGAACTCACCATCTTTCCCAAAGTCATTTATGGCGTTCGCAGTCTTCCGATCTGTTTAACGACCTCTGAGTGAGAGATGGGCATCATCTCCAGCGCCGGGACCGCACGAGAATCCGCATTCACTGTACATCTTTGCATCACCCACCACGTTGACCGAGGACGAGATCAAGGATGACATCGGTCCATACCGAAAGGCGGCGAAGAATGCCAAATTTGATGGGCCGAGATATGTACACGGCGCAAATAGTTGCCCCGTCGACCAGCTAGTTCTTCTAGTCAATTGCGGAACCTAACCCCAAACCCAGCTTACGGTTTCTGATCGTCTAGCAGGACAGCACAAAGCTTGTCACATCAGTGCCCGTGGACGTGTCCATTGTGGAGGCTATGCGTGTTCTCGTTGCAAAGGTGAAGGACAAGGACTAATCCGGGTCATTTGAATCCGGGTCATTTGACTCTTGGGGGTGTGACGTGTTCTCCGAATCGAATCGAATTGAAGCATCGCTGTATTGCTTCGATATTGCAGCATCCGAGTCTGTAATACGGCTGTGGGATGATTAGCTGACACCCTAATCTCGCATGTCAGTCAGATATCATTCGGATGATTGGCGAGATAGATCGTAGAACATAATTCAATATGAATTGTGACAAATCAGCAGTAGGACGAAGCGAAACAACTTGAATGATAATGTCTAGCCAAGGAGACTCGCATACTTCTGAGACTACTGTAATCGCCAGCGGCGGTGCAAAAAGCGGAAAGTCTCCTTGTCAGCAAAGGTATTCAAATAGTAACGCATATATCGTTCCATGCAAGTTTTACTGCTGGGAGCTATGCCAGGGAGGGCAGTATTAAAGACGGGGATGAGATCCAGTGGCCGGATAATATCGGTCAGTAGGACAATGCCTGTCGCAGGACCGATCGAGGAACTTGACGTCATGCGCTCGACCTGATAAAGTCCAATACTGGGACGACTGGCAGAGGGCGGAACGACCCGAAAGTAGCGCACATAACAAAGAGGAGCAGCAGTGAGATAGGGAGGGAGCGCGTTCTTGCTTTTCGGTGTGAAGACTGCACGAACTTGCGCAACATCTGAAAATACATGAACTTGGGAAAGGGAATGACGTGAACCAGAATCGTACTGTAGAACTCACGACCTCCCCGGCGGAGTAACACTGCATCACAGTTTCCAAGGGGGTATTCTCTGGAAGGAGGGTAGGCCTGGACAATTTGTGTTTTATCCACGGATCGTCCACGACCTGATGAGTGCAGCTGGACACAAAATTTGTTCCATGTAGACACCTTTCCTTTGGCGTCCCACACACATACTTGATGGTCCTGTGAGGCCTCGTCAATGTAACGCGATATGACAGATGGAAGATCGGGGAGATGATAAACGGTCTGCATTCGGGCTATAGAGATTTTGCTGTGATCTGGGTGAATAGTAACATGGAGCGCTATCTCTCCACCTGTCGAGATCAAGCTGTTCGGATTCTGGAAGTGGTTTCGGAATGGGCGTGGGCCGCGGAATGTTGACACCTTGTCAGGTAAGACGCGCTGAAGAAATTCAAGAGTGGGGTCGATGGTAGTCATTTCTTCATCCTCTGTATAGTCCATCTCGGATTCAAGAGTGGGGTCAATGGTAGTTTCTTCATCCTCTGTACTGATCATTGTCTTGACCACCGACTCAGAGTGATTGGTCATTCGCCAAGCTAAGTAGAGATCAAATAGACGGATAGTCTCCTCGCGGTTGAGGACGTCCACGATCTGGTCAACGTCTGTGCCGGTTCGGCAACTATGAAGAGTATTCTGGAAGGCCATCTTGCAATGGGTAATCAGCAGTCGTTCCGATATGTCTGCCGTATACTGGATGAGCGCGCCATTTGCTTTTGTCTGGCGTGCAAAGCTCGCCATGCGCTCCATCTTCGGAATATTGAAATGATGGATAGTCCCGTTCGTGCCCGTTCGTGCCCCAATATTAATGATGCTCTGCTTCCGCGAATGAAAATCTGCCAGCGCTTGTTCCATCTCAGCAACAGAGGAGTCAGTATGTACGGGGTCCTGCGCACGGTAGATAAACTCCACCATTGCACGGATGGCATAAATGAAGTCGTCTGAGGCTGCACCAGCGCCGTCCAGAATTGCTACCAATTGCCTTTCCAGATCGCGGTAGTCTTGACCCGACATTGGTGGCTGCTGAGATACACCGGATGCAAAGTGACGGAAAGAGACACGTTGGTGGAGGTTCATAAAGCGGCTGTCAAGCGTATTTGAACCGGCGACGATCCTGCACCACTCAAGAACATAGTCGAGGCAAAATTTGTGTAGCGTGGTGAGGATCTCGCCCGTGAGGAAGAGGGAAGGCTCGGCAAATTTCCAGTCGTGCCAGAATGGTTTGTGAACACCAAGGAGTTTGACGCGTTTCGCGGCCTTCTGAAAGTTGGCAAGATCCCAAGGGTGAACGACCGCGCACAAATCCCTGATCTGTTGGAGTATAGCATCGCGTGTTCGAGGTTCGGCAGGCGTAGGGTTTCCAAATTGAGGCAGCTCGGCCACCGTAATGGGGGAGGCATTATTGGACATGCATGAAATGAGTTGTTGTTCGGGAAGGTCGGCGATATATGAGATAAGGGGAGTGTAACATTTTCGGATATGCCCGATGGCATCAGTGAGCATGCAACCATTCACAGTCGCCTTTTTCAGCGATGCGGTGACGAGGTCTAATGACCAATGGAAAAGCCGCGATAGGAGGATGGTTTTGAACTCGGCGCGGGCTTGAATATTCGGTGAAGGGATGAGTGCAACGCAACGCCAAGCGTGAGATGTCGCCTGTGTCCTGATATCTGATCGAATGTTCCCAATAGTCAGGAATACAGGGTGCATTCCTAGACCTCCGGCCTGACGTGTGACTGGCGTTTTACCGGAAGCAAGGATAATAGGCACTAAAGTGGCGCCGTGAGGCAATTGATCCTGCGCCGTGATGACATTAGTGGGATTGCCCTAACAGTATGTCAACTGCTCACCTGGATTGCAAATGCACGCGTTCCTGTAAAAAAATCGCTGTACTCACGCACCTCGCCGCACCTGACAATATGGGGGTCGTATGTCATGTAGTTGGCGAACGCAGGGTTGGAGAATAGGTCTCTGACGACTTCCATGCCGTCGCGCCATATCAAATGGGCATCCTGCACCATTTCACATCCTTTCATGTCGATTTTTGTAGAATGCCATTGTGCTCCCTGAGGAAGGGAGGCGATACCGGCGAACATTTGATCCACATTATCGAAGGACGGCTTTGCTTGGGTCTGAGTCTGCTCGAATCTGATGAGGTGAGGGTCAGCGCAATTGGATTGTACACACGTATGATAGCCTCAGGAACTCGGCCACTTGTGGTTCAGCGCTAGAAACCTGGCCAGTGACCATTCGCCTTCACTGGCGAACGGAAAGTGGATCTGGTGCTTGCGACGTTGCTCGTACTTGTTTGTCCTCATGCGATCTAGTAGCATTTCGCCCTTTCCAAAGGTGAATCCCGATTCTCGATGATATTGATCGGTAATATTGATCTCTTCACCGGATCGTCTGAGAGCAGGCGTAGGAGCTTCGAACGAATTTCGTAGAGTAGAGGCTCCACATGTTGATCCGTCTGTGTTAAAGTGGTGAAGAAATGTGAAAAAAGAGGTAAATGTATTATTGCAACCAGGACAGACAATGGATTCCATGATGGTAGAACGACTTGCAAAAAGCTGGAAGGCTTCTTTCAAAGTCAGGTCATGGAAGTCAGAACTCCGATGGTATTCTTACCACAGACTTGTAAGTGGTGTAGATCCTCAGAGGCATTTGTACTCTTCGGAACCCCGCCCAGGACGAAGAAGGCGATGAGGGAGGACCTCGTTGCAGCCTCCTGCATCACCGATTTCCTCGAATCTTTGAGCGAATATGTCCCTCCCAAATATTGTGCGCGCGCCAATCCGTTTCACTGCCTGGCCATTTCCCAGACGTCTACTTCTAGGAAACCTCCCCAATGGCACGCGCGCACAGCAAGACCTGATTTTTGCCCACCCGTCCCTCCTCAACTTCGTCCCTGCGTGTATGGTGAATGGGAAATTGGGTGTGCGCTCCCCGCTGGTGCCGTGTGTGCTCAGTCTGTTTACGAGCAATCCGAGACGACGGCAAGAGTTTGTCAATGCGGGGTTCATGTCGACGCTGAGGCATTTCTATGACGGGACCGTCGGGCGCGGGCGGTTGCGCATTATTGTGATTGTGACTGGCACCTCAGCCAAGACGGTGGGATCCACACAGGGTACGTCTCCCTCATTCTTCATTCTTATGATCTCGTGATCAGACGAATCACGATGCAACGGACCGCCGCGACAACCAGCAGGCCTCGCAAAGCATCATCGTTAGCGAGTAGGCCTGCATATGCACCTGGTTGATCGCTCTACAGTTGTCCATTCCCGTACTTTTATCCGTGGCAGACGAACACCCGCGGTCTCTATCCCGTAACTCGTCCAACCATCTCCAACGGGTTGTCGGCGTCCTGCTAGGGCAAGCCAATGGCAAGACCGGCAATGTGATCAATTTATTTGGCGTCCCGATCGAGGAGGACAACAAGGACAGTAGGACGTAGTTCCTCGACCCCAATCCCATCGAGGGCATGCCATACCACAATTGTCCCCACAACGACCTTGTAAACAAGGTAATAGTCTAGCAACCCGTGCACTCGTCGGAGTGCAAGTCACCGGGTCATCGTCTTGTACTACCCTGCATCGTCGCCTGGTCTTCCTACTGTCACCACCATCCCACCGTCTTCGTCGTTTTGTCGTCCTTCCTTGTCTTGCCGTGCCCATAGTTTTATTGTCTTGCATGCTGCCCTTGTTGTCCTCGTCTCGTTAAACTGCCCTTGTACCGCCCCGTTCATCGCAATCTCGTCCCCGTCTCCGGTGCACCGTCTTTATCTCGTCTTCCCATACTTTGTCATCCCTCGGTCATCTGTCCACTCCGGTGTTATTACTATCGTCACCACACTCAGGCTCATTGTCTTCCTATCGATAAACAATATTTCCGGTAAGACGTGTAGCTGAGTCACTATCGGGGTCGCGTGCCCAACTTCGGCCAGTCTTGGTAACCTCACCGAAGGTGCCTATCCAAACCTTCACACGCTTTCTTCTCTTCTCATGCTGCCGGAGGACAGGGCGGAAACTAAGCTTCAGTATTATCACCATTAATTATCCATGCCTACATGCTCTTAGGTCTCACCACATCAGGTCAGTCTCTCTGGCAAAAATCAGATCTTCAAGACCAGCAAGAAGACGGCTGAAGCGCTTATCTGAGGAAGACAGTCGCAATTATTAAAGCGGAAATGATGGTTAATGGTTATTGGGATGACCGATTGCTTTCCAACTCCGGGTATGGCACGTTTCCTGTACTTTGGAGAACATCTTACAAATCTATTTCCGAGGCTTTGTCTATCACGACAATGTCCCCGTTGCTGACCATACAGTATCACATTCCTATAAATTGGGCTAGCATGCACACTGAGCCGTTCACTATCACACAAGAACATTCTCTACTCACCGATACTCTTATCTAACTTGCACTATAGTCATGGTTTCTATTCAGCAAACGCCTGCGCTCTTCAAGCCCATCAAGGTCGGCAAGATGACTCTCCAACACCGCACTGTGCTTGCCCCACTGACCCGCTTCCGAGCGTATGCCTCCCACGTTCCCGGACCTCAACAAGCATCCTACTACGCCCAGCGTGGTTCTACCTCAGGAAGCCTGCTCGTCACAGAAGCCACCTTCATCTCACACGATGCGGGGGGATATGCACACGTCCCAGGCATATACACTGATGCACAAATCCAAGGTTGGAAAAAGGTACGTAGTTGGCTTATCCATTTGTTCCTGGTAAACGACTGTCTCATGTACGCATACGTGTGCTTGTAGATAACGGATGCTGTCCATGCCAGGGGATCATACATCTTTCTTCAGTTGTGGGCACTGGGTCGTGCTGCCGATATAGACTTCCTCGAGAGCCAGGATCCACCTTCGCCGTATGTCTCTGCATCCCCCATCGAGTTGGCCGGTAAATCAAAGGCTCCTCGTGCCTTGAACGAGGATGAGATCAAGGGATACATCGCCACGTATGCAAAAGCAGCGAGTGATGCTGTACACCGTGCTGGGTTTGATGGAGTAGAGATACACGGCGCAAACGGGTACCTCATCGACCAGTTCCTTCAATCAGTGTCCAACACACGCACGGACAGATGGGGCGGAGACGAAGAGGGCCGTACAAGATTCGCGAGAGAAGTCGTCGATGCTGTCGTCGATGCGGTTGGTCCGGACCGAGTTGGCATTCGTGTCAGTCCTTGGAGCACTTTCCAAGGTGAGGTTGTTCGGCTAGATTTGAATGCGTTGTGCTCATTTCTCATCGACTTCCAGACATGAAGATGCCCGACCCACGACCGACCTTTGCTTACCTCGCTACTGCGCTTCGTGACAAACATCCTAAGCTGGCGTATCTCCACGTGGTAGAGCCTCGTGTGGCGGGAATCACAGACAGAGTCTCGATCGCAGGCGAGAACAATGACTTTTTGCGAGAGATATGGCATGATGGTGAGGGTGGTGAAGACAGGGTATTCATATCAGCCGGTGGATATACCCGCGAAACAGCATTGCGCACCGCCGAAGAACAGGGCGGCCTTGTTGCCTTTGGACGGCAGTATATAACAAACGTGAGGGCTATTGCTTTCTTCGTCTTTGTGCGGTTTGCTCATCGATCGACTTGATTGCCAGCCCGACCTGCCAGCTCGGCTACGGAAGAACCTACCTTTGACACCTCCGGACCGGTCAAAGTACTACTTGACAGGAAACTTGACACCCCTTGGATACAATGATTGGCCGTTCGCGGACGGCACAGTGAGAGAAATAAATTGAAATCTCTCAGATATTGGCTTTCTACAAGGCGGAGAATAGACTATATCATTAAACTTGAACATACCAGCGTAGTAGATTAATTGGCGCAGCGATTGATCTAGATATAAATTAGAGTATCAACAATAATGTCAACAGTATTCACTTTTGACCGAACGGGATGTGCATATGTTACCTTGGAGGGCGGTCTCATAGATGATTGGCTAGTATTGCGAGGTTAACGTTTTAACCTGCAATGCAGTAAACAAACCCGGATGTGATGGGGTGTCAATCGTCATCCATCAACCATGGGATCTGAAGCATTTCTAAACTCACACAAACCACTCAAAGAGACGCTCGTACTAATGGCATATATGTTATGGTCCAAATGAGTACGCCTCAGTGAAGTTCGAGATGCACCAACACACTGGTCGAAAGGTTTGCAGTCAAGTCATCGTTATCGTTATAGGACAGTCGCATGCATCTGTCTGCCGTTCGATTCCCATGAGGCAATCTGTCGCGCCGGGCATCCACACCAACAAAGTGCATGAAGCACCAAATAAACAGGATGAGGAAGATGCAGCGTACTCGCCGTAGGGAAAGTTACTGTTTATTATTTGATGCAGTTGAGTTCTACCTTGGGTACACACACATGATATGGGCTGTCCGGAACGTGAGGTAGGTGAGCGACCAGGCTGTATGCAACGCGAACTGCACTATTCACGCGCGCCTCGCGGCAAAACAAAACCGTGACGCACCCGTCGCAATCCCAGTCCCGTTCCCTTCATTCCCAACACCAAACGCCCAGGTCGCAACACCAAACGCAAGCGGGAACCAAACACGGTGAAGGTAGGGGTGAAGGCGGGAGAGCAGTCAGTGGGGCCAGCGAAGAGAGCGCAACTGTCGTTTCAAGAGGCTGGTTTGAGTATACTTGGTTGACCCGGCGTACGAGAGACTCGCTCACAAAGTGGGGTCGGAGCGAGCAGGGGCGTTCTTTGTAACGTCGCAGAGAACTCAGCAGGAGGGCACCACCAAATACGGGACTGACGATAGTAGTCCGCAGGAAACTTGATCAGCGATGGGGAAAATGACATGTTTCACATACCTCTGACAATGATACAAAGATCTTTGTTACGTCTGTTGGAGATACATCTGTTCGTAGCTATAGTAACTATCTTCGGAAGCTACATGTCTTGATTTGGTACGCTCGGACGGACGATACACTACATGTGCCTCGCGTACGCACTTTCCTCCAGTCCATCACACTCAGGTTCGACTGGAGGTAAGCGTCACATTCATTACAATCCTTACTTGCCGTACCTACAGCTCACCAGCTTGCTCGTTAGGTCCGACTCTCGTGCACGCTAACAACGTCCGATATTTTTGCTCTCTTCCGGGTTCAGGAATACCTACGTACAGCATGGTAATTTCAGCTAAAGATACCTGGCACATTGTGTGGATGACGAACACTAGCGGGAAAAAGGATTGCACCAATTCTCCCAAAATTCTTTTTCAACCGCAGCTCCGGGATTCATAGACTTCCGAAGTTTTGCAACACGTTCGTCACCATGGTATATGTCCTTCCAGCCACGAGATCCCTGCAAAATTATGTCCCAGCTATCGCTCGTCTCCTCACTGACTGGGCCCAACAATTTGGGAGAGAGCCCGGCAACCCAAAAATCATATGCTGCATAACCTTGCTCGGAAAACCCGGTGGCACTGGTAGTCGAATAGGTCATGCAAGTAAGCGCGGGAGTCTTTGCAGCCAAAGAAAATATAATCCGGATGACCGGAATGTTTGCAGAGGGATCTATAGCTCCAATGGTGCGGGGGTTCATGGCAAGGAAAAGATCATCCTTTGGATGCGTACAGGGCGTACCATTCTTCACCTGAAACATAATGACTCCCATATTGTTTGGTCTTATGTCGTCACCTGAGAGTAAAAAGGGGATGATCCCGTCAACACTAGACTGACCCTGTGCGCATAGTATTGCGGTGCCCCGAGCCATCAAACGCATAAGAAATTCAACCTGAACGAGCGCCTGCTGATGGACCTTGATGAAACGGGTGAAGTATACCTTGCTATCTTTGTACATGTATCCCAGATGTGTTCTTAATGGCTTAGTGTCGTCTGGTGTGAAGTACCATCCACAAGACTCGATAACGTCAGCATGATTGGCGCTGGCAGATGTAGGAGTGTTAAAGAGGCATTCTAGCAATTTCGGAAGATGGCACCACCGCCGATCATTGGGAGGTCGACCGAAGGGATCAGCGTCCCCCACCGCCTTGTCGCGCGCTATGATGAAAAGCAAGGCTACTATCAATTCTCCTACCCCGCCTTTGTTCACTACAAACCCATCTAGAATCTCTTGCAACGCCTGAGGAGGGCTGAAGGTTGCAGGGGTGGAGAGCCGAGTCATCCAATAGTATGCTGCCTCCGAAAGGATAGGTTCCGACGGTGACACAGTAACCATGGTCTCAAGATTATCATTAACCTTGAGGACAACCCGCATGTGAGATTCGACCAACTCCTTCTCAACATCTGATATCTGTGAGGCATGTGCTGCAGAGACGAACTCGATAGGTATTCGTTGAGAAAGGACAGCAAGCTTTTCCTTGCTATGAACTCGGGATCTTTATCTCGGAATGAAGTAGAAATGCCGCCCACTAGCTTGAGGGCCGCGAACTTGAAAATGTCCTTCCATGGCCAGTACGGGGCCCATCTGTGGAAAAAGGTCAGCAGAAGGAAGATAGAGCGAGTGTTCATACATACAGAGGTCGACCATACGACGTCAAGTGTTCCTCAGACGAAACCTGGGAGAGCTTGACTGTTCGGGAGAAATCTACCCGCTTTGCAAGCTGATCAAAACCAAGCTCGGAGAACGGCAACATGCCACTGTCGTCTTCTGGGAGCACTCTGGCTGAGATGTCGCGGGGTAGAGTAGGAGCATGTAAAAACAGAGATCCAGAGGTTGACAAAAATACCGCGAAGACTGATTGATTCCCCAGTCCTCGTATTGCACGACGAACCTCGCCGAAGGGCGACCACTTTGAATTGCCCTCCAGCTTCGTCAATGTGTGGATTTCGTCGAACGCAAGGACGACGACAGGGCCCTTGGGCTTTTTGCTTCTTCTGCGCTTGGGCGGTGGTGCCTCGGTGGCTACTGGCTTGTTTTGAATAACCTCGGAAAGCTCTTCAAAGGCCTTTTTCAATGGGAAGCTATCGCTAAGCAACCATTCATCCACAACGTTATCAGAAGGGCACCTGTCGAACTTGTTGTAATATGTATTGAAATGGTCCTTCTTTCACATTCCGTTAGGCTAATAGGAACTCGACAAGTAGCATCTCATACCTTAGCACATTTTTTGACAATCTCATAGAATTCCCTCCGAAGTTTGCCATGCTCCATATGCAGCATGTCTTGCGTCATATACTGCCTGAATTCCGCAGCTACGGACCCCGCGTCCATCTCAGCGTTACGCACGACGTGAGCTGTTGTCACGAATAGTGCATGAAGAAATGCACAGCTCCGAGCGAAAGCGACGCGCTGCGTTAAACTGTTGGAAAGGTATGCATGAGCTGGACAGTCTGACGGAGGATGTCCTGAAGGCGAAAGTAGTCAGCGTTAAAAAGGAGAAGGAAGTGAGAAATAACCAGGACTAACCAGACGAATTAGGTTCCCTCAGGTTGACAGGGATCACGACATGGGACTTGCTCATTTCATCGACAGTACGAGATTTACCCATTCCCGAAGACTGGACAATGGTGACATATTTCGCATAGAAGTGTTTCTTCTTTGGATCTGAACTATCTGATTCCGAGTTCCAATGTTTGATATGAGCCCAGAGGGCTTGTGCACCATCTCCAACAAACTCCCGTTTCCAACCGCTTTGAATAGCTGATCATTCAAAAAGGTGAATAAACTTGAAGTGACTGGAATCATGCAGAGAGAGCCTACCACGTGCGGCTTCATTAGAACCCTCGTAAACCCTTAAAACAGGTTCTTTGAGATCTAAATGTTAGTACTATTTGACATGAACATGATCTCAGCATTTACCCAGTGGTCGAAGAAGTTCTGTATGTGAAGTATTAGACACGCTCTGGATCAATAGGAGCCCTTACTCAGAAGCCGCAGAGATTTATAAGATCCTCGAACTATCATATCGAAGAGCGCAGGGTGGGTGGCTACAAGATTCTGGCATTCCCGGAGGGTGATTTGTTCAAGGTGATTCCCTGGAAAGCCAATAAGATTATAGAGGATGGCGGGTGCAGTATTGTGGTTTCGTATAGATGCTGGGAACAGTCCTTCGATCTGCTTATCTAGTTCCTCATGTTCTTCTGGTGAAAAGTCGTCTGCAACAAGCTCCAGCTGGTCTGCAAAATCCTGCGAGTCGACATCGTCGGAGTGGCTTGACATGTTTGAAACCGCTGCCATTTGTTGAAGTGTCAAAGACAGGGCTCTCAGGAGGCTTCATGAGGGCTAAGGTTACTCTCCGCGACCCTTACATAACATGCACTGCACTATCTTCCCACAGCTTCAACATGAATAATGAACTAGTGCGAGGCTCTTTATGAACGCAAGAATGCACTCCGGACACGTTTATTAGAGATGTGTTCAAGCAACCCGAATCCCCTCGGGCAACAGAGTCGGGCTGGAAGGTGAATTGAAGAACAAAATGCACATGCACGACACCTTGGAAGTTCAGCTATCGATTTTCAGGGTCATCCAACTATGATCGCACACGACTTTAACGTGTCTCTCAAGCCTGGTGGAGATCATTTGAATAATCTTTGGTCGCCTATCTACGAGAGAAATTACTGCTTCCACGATCCACGATTTCTCTCCAAAAGACCCGAGCCACACCAGGCGTATTCTTGCCGGCAAGCGATCTAAACTGCTCAGAACAACTCACTGTATAACTGATCTCAGTCATGGAAGTGCGCCGGCGGCCGAGTCTATTGGCGGGAGCCGGCATGAAGCTGATTTATCAGGGGATCGACCGCGCTCTCGCCATTCCTGTACAGGAATGCACCTTTCAAATGCATACGTCCATCACACCCAGGTCGATGTCGTCGACATGCTGGCAGCCGACTGCCACGTCGACTCAGTGCCGACGAACCAAACGACTCCGGTAGTCGACAACATTTATCATTCCGTGGGCCGTGGCTAACCCAGGTCTCACGGATTCCAGAACGATATAAATTGATGGGTCAGAAGTACACATCGACGTAGTTTGCTGTCGCACAGACATACTTCTCTACCCACTTTCGGCGTCCAGCCAACGTCAACCCGAATGGCTGCCACACAACAGACCCCCGCACTCTTCAAGCCCATCAAGGTCGGCAAGATAACTCTCCAACACCGCACTGTGCTTGCCCCACTGACCCGCTTCCGAGCGTATGCCTCCCACGTTCCCGGACCTCAACAAGCATCCTACTACGCCCAGCGTGGTTCCACCCCAGGAAGCTTGCTCATCACAGAAGCCACCTTCATCTCACACGATGCGGGGGGATATGCACATGTCCCAGGCATCTACACTGATGCACAAATACAAGGCTGGAAAAAGGTGACGGATTGGTGTCCCCTTTTTGTTTGTTCCGAATTCCCGTCTCACGGTGTACGTGTGCAGGTCACAGACGCCGTTCACGCCAAGGGATCGTACATCTTTCTCCAGCTGTGGGCACTGGGCCGTGCTGCCGACATAGATTTCCTCGAGAACCAAGAACCGCCATCACCATATGTCTCTGCATCCGCTATCACATTGACTGGCTACGCGAAGTCACCCCGTCCGTTGAGCGAGGACGAGGTTAAAGAGTACATCGCCACGTATGCCAAAGCAGCACATGACGCCGTTCACGGTGCCGGATTTGATGGAGTAGAGATACACAGCGCAAACGGTTACCTCTTGGACCAGTTCCTTCAATCCATGTCCAACACACGCACGGATCGATGGGGTGGAGATGAAGAGGGTCGCACGAGATTTGCGAGGGAGGTCGTGGATGCCGTCGTGGATGCAGTTGGCCCAGAGCGCGTTGGTATTCGTATCAGTCCCTGGAGCACTTTCCAAGGTGAGGTCTGGCAGCTCGATTTTTATGCTTTTCATACTCAATTTCCATGGGTTTTTCAGATATGAAGATGCCCGATCCGCGGCCCACCTTTGCATACCTCGCTACTGCGCTACGTGACAAACATCCCAAGATGGCGTATCTCCATGTGACAGAACCTCGCGTGGCAGGAAACATGGACAGAGCCTCGATCGCAGGCGAAAATAATGACTTTTTGCGAGAGATATGGAATGGTGGTGAGGGTGGTGAAGACAGGGTGTTTATATCAGCTGGTGGGTATACCCGCGAGACGGCATTACGCACCGCGGGGGAAAGGGGCGGGCTTATCGCCTTTGGACGGCAATATATATCAAACGTGAGCGCTACTGCCTTTTCTCTCTGGTGTTCCTGTACTCATCTGTCGACTTGATTGCCAGCCTGACCTGCCAGTTCGGCTCCAGAAAAACTTACCCCTGATGCCTGCGGACCGATCGAAGTACTACTTGACAGGAAACTTGACACCCCTTGGGTACAATGATTGGCCATTCGCGGATGGCACAGTCAATGGGATAGATGGGACCCCCTAGATGAGGCGATTAATAGGGTCACGGAACGTATTCGTAGATGATGGTATAGTCTTAGACTTGCACTTCTAGATAAGTTTTTGATGCATGATGGATGTGTTGTCAACCAACATGAGCTATGTACACCGGATGGTCCACACAGTCCGACAGTGAGGATTAGAGGCAAACTATCCTGTTTCCCGTTTAGCGAGAGCGAGGTCGACAAGCACCAGCCACCCGGCCTGAGGACCGGAACGCGACTATTTTCAGCAGGACCGACAAAAAGAGACGTGGTTTCAAGTCAGTTTGTTAGAAAGAAGGTTTGCTGCATTTATGTTCGACGAGCCTACCGTAGGTACTAGGCGCTGTACAACCATGTCAAGCATGACTGCATTCTCCTCCTTTTCTGACAGTGTCCGTGTTCACGGTATACTTGCAAAGAAAGAAAAAAGAGTACGATGTCAAATCCTTGGGAAAAATCCTGGGCTAATGATACGCGTATCGGTTTTCCGGCGGCATGTCAATGTGGGCGGCAACAATTAAATAGCCGCAGGCGTGCCCCCTGAGAGTTTCGATAGGTGGGTCGTGTCTTACCATGAGATACATTTACACGCTAAGACATGAACACATAAACACTTGACGTTATTCAATACTTATCACGATGTGGCTTGACTTAGAGCACAACGTCACCGACCCACACCTCGCCGCTCCGCTCATTGGACGAAAGTAGTCCGCCAGTGAGCACGATGCGGGTCTTTCCCCCGCTCACGTAGGATGCAGGGGAAAACCAGCCTCGGGGTTCTGGCGTGGCGTCGCCTATGTTGCAAGGAATTCGTAAGTGGTGAGGGGCTTGGCTGAATGATGTCACGTTCTACGTACCGTCGACACGCAGCTTCTTCCATTGCAAGGTAGATAGGGTGGGAGTGGCGAGGAGCAACCACGCGTCGTCCCAAAAGGCACCAGCACCGGCATGTCCGAGCGACGAAGCGTCGCGTTCACCGTGGTAAAGGAGCGCGATGGGGATGAGATCGGACGTGTTTGTGTTTGTGAGCGTGGTGGTGAAGGGGACGAGGCCGTGTACGGATCGAGGTCCTGGGAAACCATGCTCGGGATCTGGGGCGGGGTGGACGGTGGACCAAGTGTCTGTGCTGGGTGTGTAGATGTCAAGCGGGGGTGGTGCGCCCTCTCTCACTTGCGGGAGTTGTACGCCAGCAAAACCTGTCAGTGCATGTTACTTGAGGGTGAGATATGTGTCATGTTGGAGAAACGGGCAAGACAGACCTCCGAAACGGACGAGAACGGGCTCAGACGCGGGGAGAGAGACTGCGGCGATGGCAGTGCCTCCACGGGGCTCAGCGGGTGCGTCTGCAAGTTTGTGCCAGGTGTGGGTGGCGAGGTCATAGGCATGCAAGGCGGCAAGGCGGCCCGATGCCGGACAGCCAGCATGGATATACACTTTGCCCTGTCGTGCGTTAGCGCGCGCGCGATGGCTTATCGATGGCAGATACCCACACCGGCAAAGACAGAGGCGTGGTAGCTTCTCAATGCGGGCGCAGCGTCCGAGTTGTCGTTGATAGACGGGAGACGTTCCCAGGGAATGGTGTCGGAGTTGTTGAGTGCGTCAAGCGGCGCCTTCCAGATGCCAGCTTGGAAGCGGTCAAGTGGGGCCATGTCAACCCCGCCACGACCGCCCCAGACGTAGAGACTGTCGGTGCTGGAGTCATAGACGGCGGATGCGCCGACACGGGGCTCGGGAAGGTGAGTGAGCGCGGGGGCAGGGTCGAGTGAGCGCCATGGGTCGTTCGCTTCGAGGTCGAGGACGTGGAGGGCGCCGTCGACGGGGACACGAGGACGGAGCTCGCCCGAGTAGAGGAGGAGGCGACCGGTGTGCGTAACAGCGGCGCAGTGGGACGAGCGGGCCTTGCAAGCGAGCGCACCAAGGAGCGACCAGCGGATGGACATGATTGCGAACTGGTTCGATTCGAGCGATAACGGGATCGCTTATTGTGTTTCAAGACAATAATAGTCATCCTTTTGTTACAGGTATGGTATGCAGTTCCGCTCATTCTCCCCCCACAGGATGCCCTTTAAGCCTGCGATGGAGCGTGCTTTCCCTCCTCATCTCCTGGTCTGGCACCAGTAGCAAGGTCTGTAAATAATGCATACTTACCCTCCTCCCCCACCCACTTCGAACACGCTCTCTTCCCATGAACGCTCGGCCCTTGTTCGTTCTTCTAGGAAACTCTACAAGATTTTGGGTCATGTCCCTCGCATGTCCGATGATGTCTCCCGTATGTCATCTGCTTTGATTTTCTCTCACTCTCACTCACCCTCTGCAGTGATTTCCTCTCGGCCATCCACCCCCGAGCTCCCCCGAACTATCACACCCTCCCCTGTTGCTCCTGCCTCTGATGTCGAATCCATCTGGCGCAAACGCAAGCCGACCCATCTTCCCCCACTCCTCAAGTTCGCCAGCAGCACCGTCGATGTCTCTGACTCTAATGCCTCCGTGACGAGCCCCGTGTACCATCGGCCCCCAATGCATCACGAATCGGGGCCAGTTCCCTTGACTGCATCAGGTTCTTCGGACACCCCATCTGACTTCAGTCAGCGACGCACCAAACTTGAGCGACTCCGTCGCAAACTTGGCGACGAAGTCCCCGCCACCTTCGTCTTCCCCACCACACCCCTCACTGCCGTGCCTCGCACCCCGCGAGCATCCCCCTCTTCTAAAAGGTCGTCGCGCGCACGCACTCGCTCCGTCGCTGCACACCAGCTAGACGACGCGCGCTCGATCGCATTCTCGATCAGTTCGGATGAGAGCGTGCACGCAGTGACGTTCACCACGCGTGTACACTCGCCTCGCCCGCACAAGACGAAGCATGTCTATCACACGGGCGCGCTGCCACCCGTTCCGCCCATCCCCACGCACTTCCTCGAAGACGACGACGCAGGGCTCGTCCGTCCGCGTCCAAAAATGGCCGCCGGGTCCAAGATTGGCGGGTCAGATTTCAAGGCGGCACGCAGAGCGAAACGGGAGGGGAGAGGCGAAAATGGGATGGTGGAACCGGGGGAGTTGATTGAAATGGTCGGGTTCATGCGGTGATAGACCCCATGCACACGCACGGGCGGAGCTGGTTCTCCCCCTTGCAGTGCACGATACCCTGTTGGTTCATGTGTTTTGGGTTGCTGCCTGCCTTGTGACACGACGTTCATTCAACTGCATGAATCTGCGCACGATGAAAAACCTATATGCATATTACTCCACGCAGATAGATATATGGCTCTCCTTGTTTTCGTTGCAGATGTATGTACATACTTTTATGTCACGCCCTACTGTATTATCTGTAATTCGTAATTGATAGCTCATGTCTACTTGCATTTGGCAAGTTATCATAATCTGAGCAACACCTTCATTCACACGCCATTTTATTTCTCCCACACCCCCATCCGATCACCCTTTTCGTTGGTGATGAGTCCCAAGAGATTTCTTCATTATTCCCACTCTAAACTCGTTTGAAACAGGCGGGTCGGATTCATGGTTAGCGGCACGGCTTCTCTCACACGTCTTGTTCTTTCCTTGTTGACGAATCCCACCAGGTCACTTGCCTTCCCTCTCCCAGTGCCTTCCTGCCAGTGGGTGAACACGTTCTAAATGGTTCTACCCCACAGTCTAGCCCGTAGATACAGCGACCGCGTCGTGCTCGAAGAGCAGATCGGAGATCAGATGAGCTGCATTCCTCCGAATTGACAGTTCGAGACAGACCAAGTCGTATCCTAATTACTCGTAAGTGCGTACGACAAAGTTGTGCGGTCACTCATACCTCGGATAGGCATCGTTGCAAAAGATGTTGCGATCAGATTGAGGCGTATCCCTGTCGGATTCTATGTTGCAGTTGAAAGTGACAACGTGACCCAGCATACCCCAAACAAGGCCACGTCGGTGGGTAAGGATATTGTCGAATGGGATGATAAGATTATATTGTGAGTCGTCACCTAGTTCATGTCGTTCGTCGTTTGCCAAATGAAGTTCAAGGCCCTCGGATCGGCCGTCGAGAATATCTCTTACGCTATGTGCGTCGTTCGAGCTGGGACCCACACTAGGAGAAGGAGAGGTTCTATGCAAATTTAAAAACGCGGTTGGCGAATTGATTGACCGTATCAACCATATTCAACGTCGGTGGCGCCATCATTTCCTTTTCTCCGGGAAGTTACTAAACACTGCCAAGTAGTTATCGAATTGTCGGAACAAATGGATGAGGATGTCACCTCCCCGGGTTGTTCTTTGCAAGTCCAGATCGAACGGCGGGTCTGTGAATGGAACGAATGCACAGTGGCCTCAAATGTAAGTTGCATCAACCTAGCATGGGATATGTGCTCATCTTTTGTCATTAGCTTCCAGTTGAAGAAGAGATGCACCGTGTAGGACAGCTGACGTCCATGGGTCATCGTGCACTCATTCGTTACCGCGAACTTGAAGAAGAACGGGATCTCGAGGAGTCTATCGGGCATTTCGAACGTGCCCAACACCTGTGTCCACTAGAGCACCCCAGTCGTGCCACTGTACTGTTCAACCTAGCCACTGCGGGGTTGATCCACTGCCGAGTGAATCATCCGTCCCACGATCTTAACGTGCCAATCGGTTTGTACCGAACTGCGTTGCATCTCCGTCCTCGTGGTCACCCAGATCATCCGTTCACATTACTCAGTCTCGGAGTAGCCCTTGAAGCTCGCTTTCACAGGCGCCATGACAGAGCAGATGAAACAGAGGCTGAAAGCCTCCTCTCCCAAGTCCTGGATGTTGCCCCGATGGATAGCTATGCATACCATGCAGCGGTGCTCGCACTCGGAAGCGCTGCGAAACCCGAGTTGATCAACAAGATGGAGCTTCTTCGCCCGAACGACCTTGGTGACGAAGAGATTCAAAGGTTGGATGCTGCCTTACAGGAAATTTTGTACCCGGATTCTTCTGGGCATACATGGTTCGACCACCTCGGCATTCTCACCTGCATTCCGCTGGACTATGTTCCTGATGTCGTTGATCGGGAAAAGGCAATTACGATGCTGGATGTGGTGGTGCGATTTACCCCAGACAGTCACCCCGAAAAGGCGTTGTGGTTAGACGATCTAGGCGATTTATTGTTGACGCAGTATGAGCACTCCGAGGACGCTGTTGACCTGGACAAGGCAATTGCGATGAGAGAGCAAGTAGTGCGCTTCGCCAGGGATGGCGATCCCAACAAGCCTACATGGCTGGACAGCCTGGGGTACACATTATCGACCCGCTATGAGCAGTCCAAGGACGTCGCGGACCTGGACAAGTCGATATTGATGAGAGAGGAGGTGCTGAGGCTCACACCCGATGATGATCCAGAGAAACATCTACGAGTGGACAACCTCGTATATTCATTATCTACACGCTATGAATGCCTCGGAAACGTCGCCGACCTGGATAGGGCAGTATTCGTGACAGAACAGGCGTTACAGAACACTACCGATAGTCATCCGGATGACGCTTTACGACTAGGAAGCATCGGAGACTCGCTGTGGAGTCGCTATGAGCACCTCGGAGAGGTCGCCGACTTGCACAAATCAATATCGACGAGAGAACAAGCACTACGGCTCTCGCCCGATGATGATCCAGACCAAGCTTTGCGATTGAACAACCTCGGGTTATCATTATCGACTCGTTATGAGCGATTTGGAGATAGCGTCGACCTGGACAAGTCAATATCAATGTTAGAGGAGGCACTGCGGCTTACGCCGGATGGTCATCCAGACAAGGCTACATGGCTGAACAACCTCGGGCTATCATTATCAACTCGTTATGAGCGCTTCGGGAACGATGTTGACCTGAAGAGGTCGACATCCATGACAGAGGAAGCGCTGAGATTCACGCCGGACGGCCATCCAGACAAAGCTGCACGACTAGGAAACCTCGGTTTTTGTTTATGGACTCGGTATGAACGTTTCGGAGACATCGTCGACCTGGAGAAGTCCATATCGAGGCACGAGGAGGCGCTGCAGCTCACGGTTGATAGTGATGGAGACAAGGCTCTATGGCTGAACAACCTCGCGAGCTCATTATCGGTTCGTTATGAACGCTTTGCAGACGTCATCGACCTGGAAAAGTCAATTTCAATGAGCGAGCATGCACTGCAGCTCGTACCTGATGATCGTTCGGTCAAGGCTATGACGCTAGGAAACCTCGGGAATTCGCTATCGATTCGCTACAAGCGTTTCCGAGACGTCGAGGACTTGGAGAGGTCGATATCAATGACAAAGGAGGCAGTGAGGCTGACATCGGATGGTCATCCAGGCAAGGCTGTACGACTAGGAAACCTTGCCAAATCATTACTGACTCGCTACGAGTGCTTCGCAGCAGAGGTCGATCTGGAGAACTCAATATCGATGACAGAGGAGGCGCTGCAGCTTACACCGGATCGTCATCCACACAAGGCTTTATGGTTAAACAACCTTGGGGACTCATTATCAAAACGGTACGAGCGCCTCGGAGGCATAGGAGACCTAGAGAGGTCAATATCAATGATAGAGCAGGCACTAAATCTCACGTCAGATGACCATCCACTGAGGGATTTACAGTTGCATCATCTCGGTTTTTTACTTTTGAACCTCTCCCGACGCTCCGGTCAATCCTCAAATCCTCACATCTCCCAAGCCATCCTACATTTGTCCGGGGCAGCTCGCTCCCTCACGAGTCCAACATCGCATCGGTTTCGAGCGTCGCAGCTTTGGATCCAATGTATTCGCCTCCAGCATGATTCTCAGTCCCTGCTTGACGCATACGTGGTTGCCATGGACCTCCTTCCCCAGTTAGCATGGATGGGATTATCTCTTCAGAATCGTTACGATGAACTGCTTCAAGCCACAAACACAGTGTGCGATGCCGCTGCCGCTGCCCTGGATGCCGGTCGGCCTACGCTTGCTGTTGAATGGCTTGAGCAAGGTCGCTCCATCGTTTGGAGTCAGCTTTCACAACTTCGCACCTCCGTCGATGACCTTCGTCCCACATACCCTAGACTTGCTGCCCAGTTTGAACACGTATCGTACGAGCTTGAGCACGCCAGTACTGAGCACATGGGAGCAGTCACCTTCAAGTTCACGAACCACACGAATGTGAATCTGATGAATGGATCATTGGAGAACCAGGCCAGACAACACCACGCGCTTGCTCTTGAGCGAGAGAGGCTTCTTGGAGAAATACGCGCCTTGCCTGGTTTCGAGCGGTTCCTGCTGCCAAAGACGATCGATCAGCTTTCTTCTTTGGCACATTCGGGACCTGTCGTTTTTCTCAATGCCAGTAAACTTCGATGCGATGCATTGGTCGTTGTGGCGGGTTCCGAGCGCGTCATCCATGTCCCGCTTTTGAACACCAGTTACGACGAGGTTCTGGACATGCAGCTACAACTGAATAAATTGCTGAACCTTCATGGCCGCATCATCTCACGTGATGACCCGGACTCGGATAGAGGTGGAATACTTTCGCGTATGACTCGCGAGGACGTGTTCAAGCACATTTTACCAACCCTGTGGGACGATGTCGTGAGCCCAATTCTGGATGCCCTCGGTTTCGGTCTCTCGGTATGTGTGTGCGCGTCGATAACAATGTTGTTGTTTAGTGACGGAGAGCTTACTAGTCACCGGGTAGTAAACTGCCTCGGACCTTTTGGTGCGCAGGCGGGCCGTTTGCGTTTCTTCCCATCCACGCAGCAGGACATTATGGCGCAGTCAATGCGGGTCGTAAACTCTCGGACTTTGCTATTTCTTCCTACATCCCTACGATGACTGCGCTTCAGTTACCCTCAGAAGACTTGGATGCGACTCCAAGCTCACGTAATATTCGCCTGCTCACTGTCTCTCAGCCAAGCACAGACGGGCAGATTCGTCTCCCTTTTGTACGGAAAGAGATGGAGTCCATCAGAAAGTGGACATCTTCATCGCCATTCGTCGACCTCCACGAGGCAGATGGCACAGTCGAGGACGTGTTGGCAAAGATGTCGATATCTGACTGGGTCCATTTTGCATGTCACGCCATGCAGGACCGCATCAACCCGCTCGACAGTGGCCTTTTCCTTGCTCACTCCAGACGCCTGACGCTGTCTGATATCATTCAATTGTCGCGCCCTCGTGGGGGTCTCGCCTTTTTGTCTGCATGCCAAACCGCGATGGGAGACGAGCAGCTTTCTGAAGAGGCGATTCATCTTGCGGCTGGAATGCTTCTTGCGGGGTACAAAGGTGTCATCGCAACGATGTGGTCGATAATAGACAATGATGCACCCAAGATCACCGAGGACGTCTACAAGAGTCTCTTTCAGGATGGCAAGGTGCCTGACAGTGGACGAGCTGCTGAGGCGTTGCACCACGCGATCGAACGACTTCGGGAGTCTGGTGCACCATTCCTGTCTTGGGTCCCTTTCATACACGTTGGTTTATGAGGCGTACTGCGTTGTACTGAACAAAAAAATCCTCACCGTCACCTCAGCATTGATGTCGTGGTGGCCTCTAGTTTATCTATAACCAGTTAGTTATTCATTCTTCATCGGTGTGCGCGTCATACGCAAGCGCTGTGATGATCTCGAATGAGCTTGGTTCCAGCGTGTCAAACGCCCGATCGATATCATTGCTGGCCCACTGGTAATTTTCATTACCGTTAATAATACAGAAAGTCTGATTCCACCAGCTCTTGGGAGAGTTCCTGGAGGAAATGTGAGATAAACAGTAAATCGAGACCACTCACTCATTCAGATGATCTCCTGCGTTATAATTAACACGAAGACCCATCCACCTTATTCAAACGGCCAGGGTATCATGTTCTGAAGCAGTTGCTGTGATAGAATCCGCACATCGTCACGGTTGCAGACACTGATTCCCAAGGCGGGCCGCCAGTCCGCTCCTTCGGCGCCTACTCCTTGCAGAATCATTCCAAGTTACCTCTCGCATTGGTGGCCATACTCAACAAAATCTCTTCGAGCATCGATGAGGGCAGAGGCGGAAACCCTCGAAGCAACCTTCTAGCCCAAGGCAACCAGTCGAAAACAAAGTGGGTCCGACAGCAGGTGACGCCTTTGAAATCAAAGACATGCCCTACTGCCGGACGCACCTTATTCTCGATTTAAATGTAGCTCACGACTACGAGAGGACAGTACTGATGTTTTTTGCCAGCCTCCGGTAAAAAAAAAGTCGTTATCCAGTATCTCGTAGTGTGATCGTGTGTCGGGGTCGAGCCTATCGCATGTCGCACACTCCGAGTCGCACAAAATCGTCGTCGTGACATCAAGTCGTCAAGAGAGTCGACGTCGGCCATATCGCATGGGGCTTCAAGTTTGAGTCGTACAATGATCGCTGCCAGTGCATATCGCACTCATCGAGGTGGTCGTCAGATGGATAGCCATCGCGTGTTGGCCGTCCGGAGGTAGCGGCTCGCGACTGCTCCACTCGGTTCCTCATGTCCCCACACTTGGGTTCGGCGAACCTGAGAGACAAACATCGACGTCGAGCGTAAGTTTGCAGAAGAGCTCGCCGCGCAGTCGAAGACTTAAATATCGGTCCACTGAGGCAACTCGCGTGCTGTCGTTGTCCACTCGAACTCAACGAGGATCAAAATGTTGACGTACATCGGGTATAGGGTCTAGTAGTCGTCGCGGGGCATTTGGCAAGGACCGAATCGAGACTTGGAGTTCCCGGCGGTCGCAAAGACTGATTCATTTAGGCATCCCGCATGCCATCGAACGGTGCGCATGACCTATCTCGGTGTGTAACGACAGTCGACTTCGCAGTGACACGTGGAGGGTCCAGTCGTGATCGCGCACGGAAGGTTTGACGAGGTTTGGTGGCTCGCGTGCCAATTTGCCTGGAGCGTGAGTGTTGACATCGGGTGTGACATCCGGGAAGAAAGGAAACAGCGAGGACAACGAGAGAAAGTGCTCGTCATCAGCAGCGGTGAGAAGAGAGGGGGAAAGAAGGCGATGGGGATCCAATGAAGTTGGTCGAGCTTAAATACCCCGGGCCACACTGAACGTGGCTAGTGGTGTCGGTGTGGACCTCCACTGCACGGTACCCGGTGTATGCCAAATCCCGGCCGTGGACAGTGGCGCTTCATCCACACTTTATGCCCATTGTTTAGACAATCGGAACTGAAACGAACCATGCCGCTTTGGCGAAGTGATCCACAAAACTGTTTTGGACTGGCCAAATCGACTCGCTATACGCAAAAAAGACCACAAAGACCAACAATCCGCCGGCGTGTAGTCGTATCACAATGCAACTCTTTTGTCCACAACGGGCCGAGAGAACATTAAGATCAGAACGACGGTTTTCTCATCTCGAAAGTCATGAAGGCAGATGCTGTGCCCCAATGTCACTGTTAAGTGTTAGTGACGTTAGAAAAGCCACACATGCTACTACTAGTATTATGTAGATTATCAGATAGCAGTTACACAGCGAGGTGCAATACAACTTGAAAGCAACACAACGAAAGGAGGGCCCGGTATGAAACTGGGCACCAATATGTACGTATAGAATGCGTTGGTCGAATGGTTCAGCGCGGTATGATCCAAACGCCCCAACTCATCTATCATATGTGTATAGAATGCAGACGTGATCTTGATCGTCCCAGCATCGTCCACAGCCCACATCGTCCCAATCACAGAACGAAAGGCAGCAAATTGCATCGCAGATGCGAAATGGATCACCTCATCCGGGCTCTTTTCGTCTCCGACAATCGTATGACAAGCCGACAGGTACGCAAATTGGGAATCCCTCAGGTCGCATCGGATGATGGTGCACCCATTGGTTCTTCCCCAGCTCCTGATCCTTGCCCTTTGATAGATGAACGATGAACATTGATTGTGAAGTCGTTTTCTCCGCTGGCCTTGGCTTGACCAATGCAAAGGAAGCGGTTTTGTTCTGTTGCCAGACTCGATGGATGTGACGCTAGTCTAACATCGATAGACTATCTGGTAAAAGCCGTCGCCCGTCATTGGAACGCGCGTATTCCCACGGGTTAACCCTAATTTGGACCTAGTAGACAAGGGCACGTGAAGTTGGATAAGTCTAGGATAACTACGTAAGTAACTCATAGTATGCATCTGCAATACAGCCATGAGCCGCACCTCGTCGTCCAAACCACCTAGTGAATCCAATTCAAACTTGGTATGTGGCTGCCATACCACCTCTAAGCTATCCCCGAATGGACGAATTCAGCGAGCAGTTGAGATCAAGACGACTATCACTTTTAACGGCCTTGATCAAGGTCTTGGATTCATCGGAAAAAAAAGAGCCGGGGGTAATTCGGCGGCTTGAATTCGCGGATACTGGACACCACGTTTTGCAACCTCAAGCTAAGACTCGGATCCCACACCCATCATGTTGGTCGCCAGGTGAATCAAGGGGATTACTACGACTGAGTGAGGTCAGATGCGTAAACTCGTCTGCCAGTTTTTTTCCTGCCGAGCCAGATGCAATGATGCCGTCGAGTGGGGAACGGAGGCGAGTAAGCTGCCACCCTGAGGCTGGTGACTCTGGTTATATGTTTTCAAGGATCTCCGAGTCTTAGCACTCAAGTTCGGAAGCCGCTGAGCGCTGCCAAACGTTTGCAGGACTAGAAGATTACCTTTCTTCCTTGCTTCCTATGGCTGGCGACTTTGGGTGAGTCTGCAGAACATTGTTCGCCCACAAAAGCTAAAATATGATTGTCCCAGTATTTGGTATTGCACACCTCTAGTACGTCTCTGGGACTCCACACAATGACTTCTTCGTTGGGCTTGCCACCAAGTTTGGCATCACCTACACCGCAATGCCGATGGACTTGAACGCATCACTTGCTAGCTTGATCCGTGGCCGAATTTTGTATTGTGCGTTCTCCATGCACAAAGTTGGTCTTGCACTCGCCATGCCCTATTCCAGTATAGCGGCGCTCCCATGCACGATAATGGCGTCACATTCATGATTTCGTATGCTCTCAGCAGCAGAATATCACTTCTTTCTCGTTATATCATACCATGTTCATGGCGAGTCCATGTTTTCCCGAGCCGTTTACCGTGTTTGATAACGATATTCATAGTGTGTATCGCCACAGATGCTCATTGTTTGAGCGGCATCCGGAAAGGCATGGAGTGCAGAAACAGCTGTGCATGCGTACTACCTAGCGAAGACGCTGCTAAGGTCATGCAAGTATATTCTACGTTGTAAATATGATGTATACCCCATGGCTTATCATAGTGTGCGACTACATGATTTACCGACAATTTGACGTTCATTGTTCCAAGCTTGCCTGACCGAGGTAATCTAAAGTATCTCTTGCATCCACGGTTGTCCTTGAACTGTAACTCTGCGTAGTCTGCGCCGATCAGTAAGCTCCTCGCCTGATTTTCCCTAGTTTTACAGGCAGTCTCTCAAAGCCACCCGCCGCACAAGGTCTCAAGACCGTCAACTGCTACAAAGAAGGATCAGTCTGATGAGCAATATCTCTGCATATTGATCACTGCTTACATTCGAGTTCTCCAGAGTCCTGCGGGCCACAACCCCCCTGAGGAGAGGCAGCCGCACGCTGCGAACAAATTATGAAGGTAATCGCGATAGCGCAGGACAAAGTGAGGCGCATGCTTCCGTGAGTGATATTGTGGGCAATGAAAGCGTCTGCCTTGGGGGCTGAGCGTCGAGCTTGAACAAACTGATGCTCGACCTCACAACACTCCCGAGGTTTTATTCTTGTTCGGAACACGATTCTCTCCGTCCTGTGCACAAAGCTATGGAAAGTGCCGCATCGTGAACGCTCCAAGCCAGAAGCACTTACTAGGCGACGCCGCACACAAGCCGCGCAGCAGCGGTTTGTACGTACGTGCACTGGTGTCATGATTAAAATTTAACTAATGGAGAAGGATTACCGACGCAAGCACGCCACAGGGATCACCGCTGGCACGACCAGCCGCCGGTGGAAGCCTTGAACCAGTTCGCCTGTGGATACAATCTCGGTTCAGAGTTTGGGGTGCGACAAGAGTGAGTTGTGTTGAGGGAGATCCGGGAGGAATTTAGGGTCGTCGTCAAATGCATGAGGCCTGGGCGTCGAACAAAATGAACTTGGGCGAATATTAATACCTCGTGCGTAGCAAGCCGATACTGTATCAGGTTTTCTTTTCATTTAGCGGGCGGTGACTGGCTTCATTATTAAGCACCGTAGGGCTGGACCGTCAGCTGATCTGAAAAGACACAATAAATCAATAAACTAATCGGCCTCTGGTCATGAGCGAGGCGCCGAGATGACGCGGCTGCTAAGACGGGCACGTAAGAGCGACCCGGAATAGAATTGACGCGCCCGAGATGTGCTTCACCCTTCGACGACTACTTACACCCTCTTCCTTGAGGCTACCCGTCTACTATCATCTTTCCTGAATCATCGCCATGAAAGAAATGTCGCGAACTGGATGAACTCGTGGACTTGAGATAGCCGGACACGCAAGTTTGCTAGGGACATAATTGCACTCGCCGACTGATGTGGGCTTTCTTGAAGATACGTAATCGAGCTCGTTCCACTGGGACGGGTGGGATGGATCGTAGATGGAGAAGCTGAAGCGAGCGAGATTATCCGGTGGCTGCCACGGGTTACACTTAAAAAACAGTTCAAGACGGGAAGAGGGATAAAAATTTGAGGCAGGACTCAATGGCTACTGTAGCTTTCTGTACGGAAGCAACCAGGAGGTGCATCACGTACGGCCAGATGCACATCGTCATGACCATCGAAATCGCTTTCAGAAAGGAGTTTCCATCAAGGGATTTTCCCATATGCATCAACGCAAAGCGCATGCCTTTCCTCTGAAGCCCTCAGGGAAGGCAACGGACATTTTAGAATGTGTCTGTATTCCGCAGGTGACTTGGTCGACTCCGCGGGATGAAACTCAGTTGATCCATAAGGGATGAGGTCCACCTGGTGGATCGTGGGAATGTTGTATAAGGCAAGGTCACCGCATGGTTTCACGGGCTGATGCTCTGGTATCAAACGACCAGCGGTTGACAAGACTTGTCACTTGGGGGACGTTTTTTGCCAGGCCGGGCCGCGTATGTCTCGCAAAGCACGACCACCTTTTCACCATCAGGTTTATGCACCACCTGCACTGTGTCCGAGAGCTCGCACGTGCGTTTTACCGTTCAGGATCGGGATCCTTAGCGTGACGCCAGCAGCGTTGCCTAAGCTATAGGCCAGACTTTGTGTAACGCGGGCATTACGCAGCAGATATGCTTGAAATTGACAGGGTTGGAAGCACAGCTGTCTGTTGGGATCGGCAAGAAGTGTACGATGCCATGGACAGGAAGAGAGTAGCAGAAGGTGATGGTAAAACGTCAAGGTTTGGCAGGCAGCAATTCATTACATAAGCAAACCACGAGCAAGCCATTCTCCGAGTCGCTGATGAACTGTGTGACGTTCCTCATAGTTCACCACCTTGCACGACCAATATAGTCAGTGTCATTGGAGCTAATCTCGCGCAGGTCCGAACCCAATCCCCATATGAGTCTTTGGATTCCAGTCGGGTTATTTCTCGTCATAACCATGCATTTGGAGCGGATTCCAGACCGTCGCTGACCAGAAGAGAGTACTATAAGTCCGACGCCTACATCGGCATGGATTAATTAACACTTACATTCCAGCATCCCTGTGTCCTGCCCGCTAGAGACGTCATCTGGAAGCGGAGATGCAACCGCAAGTCGCGAGGCGATTATTAATGCGATCGTCCTGTGAGGTGGTATCGCAGGTAAGGTCAAGAATGCGTGCCTCGATGGGTTGAGTAAACTGAGGCTCAACCTCACATGTTGGTATTTATCTAGCCTGGGCACTCCTCTGTGCAACGTTCATCCCAGTGCTCTAGGCAACGGCACGACTTAGGCACGGAGATGGCACACGTACGGTGCGCACTTGGATTGATTGATCAGTCTATCACGAATGTTAATAGTGATGCATGTCTGCAGATCTTATGTCCCTATATCTGGTTTCTGAACCATTCAAGTAAGTGATTTGTCGTCGGTTCCTTTGTCCATGAGATTATACAACAAGTATAATAAACCATTGACAGCGTGAGGGCGCAAGGGCCGGGGCTAGGCAAGATGGAGCACAGGGAGCACAGGAAGCTGAGGAGAGCGGAGGGTATGACTGGTAGCCGTTTCTTTATCTGCGTTTTTCCTCATGACGTATTCTCCAGCTAGTAGCCCTGTGATCTGCCATGCTACTTATCTGGCCGGCCAGCATCCGGGGGGAGTTCACCACTTCACCAGCATTGAACAAATGGAATACGTTTTGTCAGCCCACACGCTCACGACTATGAAGAACGCTGCACAGGTCAACGCACGAGTGTTTCACCACTGCATTTGGATCCGCATGAAGTAGGTAAATCCATCGCATCACATCCCTAATCGTTTCTACATCGCAATTCTTGCGCCCGGAACTGAAGGAAAAGAAGTCTCTCCCCGCCTGCTATCATGGGTATATACGCATGCACTATACTCTCAAAACCAATAATCTGGGGCGGGTTCGAGCCCGTCATCAGCTAGATGAAAGGATAAGCTTGACGAACAATATCTTTGCACATCGTTCAACACTTACATTCAAGCGCCGTGGTGTTCTGCTTGGGGAGGTCATTAAGAGGAGATGCGATCGCGAGTCGCGAGGCAACTATCAAAGCGATCGCCATGGCGCGAGACAGAAAGGTGAGTTGCATGTTTGGTATGAAGGTGATATTGCAGGTCGGTGAAAATGTGCTTGCCTCGAAGGGGCTGAGAGCAAAGATGCTCAACCGTAAAATACCTGGTGTTTATATTCTAACTCGAACGCTTTCCTGGTTTTCAGCCCTGTGCAAATTTGCATTGCATATCCCGGCGCCATAGCCACAAAGAGGGGTAAGTGCTAATATTAACGCAAGTGTACAAACCATCTCCAGATCCACGTGTGATCTGAATAGGTGATACGTCTCTGATCCTTGATAGAATTGCGCAATCAGTATCCTGATCTCCTGATGGTATGACTGTCGCGAATTCCTGGGATGGGGCGGGGAACAAGACAAAGCGTAGGAGCAAAATGTATTTTTCCAAGCAGCGAGAAATGGGATGTTTGCTCGTCAAAAAATACTCCAGCATCACAGGCCTTGACGACAAATACTGTTTTTAGGTGACCCTGGCTGGTAAACTCTTTTAGCATCGTCCAGCACAGCCATCACGATCATGATGGGGTATCTTGGTCTCCACCCGAGTTTTCCCCTCGTCCTCCCACAGATACTCCGCCTCCGAAGACCAGTGGGGATCCTTATATCTTGCTCTCACTTTTCCACGGGTCCTCTGCTTCGTACAGCAATACGCATGTTATCCATTTAGCTGGCCGGATCTGTAGGTGTAAGGTAAGCCGTCTGCCACTTAACCGTTACGCCAAAAGGCCATGATACTGAGTGATTACCACTCAGTATCCCAGACGGTACATATACTGATTATCCGGAATCAGGTAAGCGGTATGCTTACAGGAGGGTTCTCAAGACGTCGGTTCCGTGCCAACAGCATTGTCCTAGGTTCGTAAGCCTTATTAGCTTATTGGGCCGTTTCTCGGCAATATAGTTAGCAAACCAAATGGTTTGAGCGGGAAAGTGGCGTGCATCAGCCGCATCTGAACACTGTAAACCGGGCGGCCGAAGTTCTCACTAGTATGGATAATGCATTTAGGGACTTTTAAATATGTGTTGTTGACTGAAGAAAGGAACCAGGTTTCCGTGCACCGGATCTGGTTACCGAACAGTTTGGCCAAACCACCGCCCGTAAACAAACTACACCCGGTTGCTGAGAACAACCAGTCCATTAGTGGTGCCAGCGTGTGATCCTACATGCTCAATAATAACGACGTAGATGTCGGAGGAACTCATCATACGACTTGCAGTGCTGCAGGTTGCACAGCCTATCGGAAGGACAACACCATTGACAAACAGACTTCTGATGTTGCAGTGACCATTCGAGATACTCGGCACCGGGCAGGCATAGAATGTGGATTTTTTTTTCGTGACTAGAATAATGATATACCTTTACTGGAAGTCAGATCTGCCTTGTACCTAGCAACCCAGTCGTCGCATTCATGCTATTAAGGAGATCAGGGGGCGACGCAGACGACGGCGGCGCTCGCACTACAGCGATAAGTCGGGATCAGGACTGCAGAACTGCAGTTCCGAGTTCGCCTTGAGACCAGACTCGGCGCTTTCTGAGCGCTCGCCTGGGGTCACAGGCCGCAGTCCAATGGCAGAGGTTGTAATAGACCCGTATCGCTTCCATGCCTTGTCATCTGCGATGCGCATGATAATCAACTGGGGAGAGATGCACTGTCCATTCAACCAGTTAGCTATGACAGAATGCGCAAAATGAATCACATAAGAACGCGACTCACAGTGAACATGACGTAAATGGACATGAAAAAGATCGAAATCTGGCTTCCTATCCCATACGAAACCGCGAATGCGATCCCCGCCATCGCGTAGGGCAGTGCGCTTTCCACGATGATTGGGATTGTACCTGCATACTTCATCCTCTCCCTCTCCCTCCCGTTCTCCATTACATTGTGGGGAGAAGCGTGCGCTGCCATTCCCAGATATGCGATCCGTACGCAGATCATGATTGAGACAATGACATTGAGTCCAATAGAGATGGAAACATAGGTGACACCGATGTGGGCTGCGAGGCCAACGAAGAAGTCGCCGGAAGGGACGCCAGAGTAGTATAGCTCAATGATACCGAAAACTGATAAGTAGTTGGGAGAGAATGAGGTGTAGTTTGGATACATGACAAGATATGAGGACGTACCGAGCGTTGCGACCCAAAGGATGCATGGGACAGTCAGGACCAGAAGCTGGTTGTATACTATGAAACATCGGTAGATCTGTTTTCGGTAAACGTGTACGGTGAGGTGTGGTCTCAGTTAGCATATAACTCGTGCCTTGGGATGTGCTTGACTAACCAAAAGAGCATCACTCATCAACTGCATAATGATCGACGCAGTGGTCCCCAACGTCTGGTACCACACGGAAGCATGTGTCGAGAGGTACGCCCCGGGCCCACCCTCGAAGCCTGCGTTTACTATCCACATCTCTTCCCCAAACACTGCTTGGACGGCGACGAATATGGTCACTAGGAATAGGAGGATGGTACTGAAAATCGCAAAGAAGCGGTTGGTACGAGGGTGCTCGGTGTCTCGGCGCAATAGGGCCTGGATTGTTTGGAGATACAGAACCAGCTCAACACCTATTCAGCGATCGGCGTACGTAGATGATACATAACGAAGTTCGTAAGCAGAGAAGTCGGAAAAGGTGAGGGCAACAGCTTACCATATAAGATGCCATTGAAAGCGTTGCCAATGTAGAACGAGTTTTGGAGCAGTGAGTCGGACATACTGATCACTGAGGAAAGTCCACAGTCCCGTCGAGGCGCCTATTTTTCAATGTTTTGGTCGGTCCATCAAGGTACGGCGAAAGGTCCGTTGGTACTAGATCGGACACGGGGAATACTGCGGCGGCCTTCCATGTCATGTATGATTGCCGCATCAGAATCATTACTATCTGCGGATGCCTAGGCTGTACATAACGTGTACCCGCTGGTGGACACCGGTCGTAATCGGATCAGGAACATGAAGCAGGCAGTGATACTCGGCAATAATTAGTACTTACTAGGTGCTAACACAACGGCTGTACAATTAATTTTACCCACGCCAGCGTCTGTCAAGCTCGTGGACGCACCGGACTGGTCACCCATTATTATGTAGTGCGCTCCAATTCAGGACTTCCAGTTCGACAGTGGGTGGCCACGCAGTCTCCGTGTGCCGTGACGCTTACAGCCATACCCATGGGGCAAGTCCAGCTTTCTCACCGTCATTCAAGTAAAAAGGAGTCGAGCGACGTAACACGCCGACGTTCAAGTTCTCAACTTTAGCACCTGGTTTTCAAGGATCTCTCTCTCATCACTCGAGAGCCTTGGCAAAGACATGTCGAACGCATTCTTCCAAAACTCGTTCTACGTCGGTAACAACTTCAATTGGATCCTCTATGGTATGTGTTCTGTTGTGACAGATCCGTCAACATTCCTTGATAAGTCTATTGCAGGCGTAGAACTTGTGTTATATGCACAGACCATGTACATCTACACCACATCCAGTTCGACACACAAACGATCCAGTCGTTTCTTTATGTGTTTCAGCACTGCCCTTCTAATTCTTGTCACCATCTTTGTGTCCGTTCAATCCGTCTTCGGACAGGAGATGTGGATTGTCAATGCCAACTTTCCAGGAGGTTCCGCCGCATACGTTGCAACTTATGCGTCAGTCTGGTACCAGACCATGGGCACCGCATCTTCGGTTGTCCTTCAGTTGATGAGTGATGGCCTTTTGGTAAGCACATCCGATAGCAATCCCTCGTGTAATGGCATCACTAACAGGTGCGCTTTCGTAGATATACCGATGCTTGGTTGTCTGGCGGGACCGCAGAATCATCATTCTTCCTTGCTTCCTGTGGCTGGCGACTTTGGGTGAGTCTACAGGTTGTTGTTCGCGCACAGGGGCTCAAATAGCGTCACTCCAGTATTTGGTATTTTGGAACTCTACTATACCGGATCTCCAAACGGTAACTTCTTCACTGGATTCCCCGCTCACATCGGTGTTACCTACATCGCAACATCGATCGGCTTGAACGCATCAGTCACCAGTTTGATCTGCGGTCGTATCTTGTATTATGCGCACAGTATGAAGAGAGAATTCGGTCCTGCATTCGCCACGACCTATTTCAGTCTAGTCGCGATTATCGTCGAGTCCGCGCTCCCATACACGCTGGTTGGCATTGCATTCGTAGTTTCGTTCGGTCTGAACAGCGAGATATCAATCCTCTTTCTCTCGCTCTACGCCATGTTCATGGTAAGTGGAAGTCTCCTGGGCTGCTTACAGCGTCGCTAACAACGTTCACAGTGCCTGTCGCCTCAGATGCTCATTCTTCGAGTGGCTTCTGGAAGGGCATGGGGCACTGATACAGCCACCCGTTCCGGTACGGCTCCGATGCAGTTCCGAAAACATACAATGCCCACAATGACGACCACCAACGCAAGTATTGATCTTGATCACCCAAGGAAGAAGACCGTGTCGTCGCAAGATGAGGAGAGTGGGTTGAAAATGTAGGGATGATTGCCAGTGGGTGTGGGTGAGCTAAGTATACTTGTGCGCAACGACTACAATCTTGCTATCCTGATTTACGGATTAATTGACGTCTTGGGTTTCTTCAAGACTATCTTGCTCTAGAAATCATCTTGGGCGGCCCGGCTAGTGTGAACACGGAGTATCTTGGTGGAATGCCATCGGCCGAACTAATTGTAATTAGAGCGGGAAAGGGCGACACACCCCGGGCCGTCCACGTGATGGCCGAGGCTGCCCGTATTGCTCGAGTTTCCTTGGCGGGAGTGGATAGGATGACGATTAAATCATAAATCAAATATGTAATATAGCAGTATCAGGGGAAGGGATTTCTCGAGTGTGGGACAGTGTGTTAGGAGTCAGGGATGGGCGGAGTGACGAAGTGGAGGATCAAGCCGACGGTGATTACTAGTTCCGAAAGCGGCGAGGACGAATGGGGGCAAGTGACTGTGTGCCGTGAGGCGGCTGAGGCCCCTTTGGCACATTAATGGGCAACGGCGAGGCACGCTACAGCGTTACGTATTTGAAGCTCTCGACAGGGGCAAGGAGTAAAGTATCAATACCCCTGCATATCTTCCGCCGTATTTATGCCCCCGTATGCTCCCAAAACTACCAGGCATAACGGGCTCAAGACCTAGATGAGGAAGATAGGTTTGTCGAATATGTTGGATGTATTGCTCAATGCTTATATTCTCAACTCCGCTCTGCTCACCGGGGAGGTCATCCGGAACAGGCAAGGCAACCGCATATCACGAGGTGGCATGTCGGTGGTAGGAGAATATCCCAGGTAATTCCAAGAACGTGTCCATCCTGAGGGACCGAGACTGAATTGACGCTCGACCTCAAAACAATCCCGCATTTTTATCGTCGCATCAGTCTGCGTTGCAGTGCGCAATGTGTATCACGCAACCCAGCACCACACGAGGTTTAACACCACAATAGAACCTGGCATATGGTACACTGGCGCCATGATCAATATCTTGCTGGTCACTTGTTGGTGAAAACTTACGGTCGGTTTGGTTCTCCCTGCAGTTTCTTGGTTGACGGGGTGTGCCCATATCTCCTAGTCGCTCGGCTTGGAGGAAAGAGAAAGAAAGAAGAGAAGAGAGATAGAAGCAATGCAGTACAGCAGAAACAAGGGGAATGATGGAAGCACTAATGGGCATTCCTGCCAGCGACTCAAAGAAGGACCTGAACTCGTGGGGCAAGAGTAGGCTGTGTTCATCGGGCGGGTTCGGTGTCAAAACATTCAACTCGGGATAAACAGGTGAGTTCCCAATGAGGCAGCGTCGGACGAAGTATGCTCGGGCCAATGTGTCTTTTTCACGCGGCCCAAGAGTGGCAGTCCGGGATCCGGCAGGCGGTTTCATTGTTTGGAAAGGGGAATATATCGACGCTGGTAGTGCCACAATGGGTGACCAGCCGGTACCAAGGCGGCCAGACCGTCTAATGAGGCAAGCCGTTGGTAGAGTGTGTCCTCGCTCCCATGATTATGCACTGGTACTCTCTTAAAACCACCAGGCGGCATTGGACTCCAGACCGTCACTTGCTAGATGGGAGTAAAATGGATCTTCAGGAATATCTTTTATGGATTACTCAATGCCTACATTCAAATTCTCCGTTGCCAGAGAGGTCATTTGGAACAGGAGAGGCAACTGCAAGTCGTGAGGCAACTATTAAAGCGATTGCCATTATATGAGAAAGCAGGACGAGTTGCATATTAATAATGAGGGGGATGTTGCAAGTAATGTCAAGAATGTGTCGGTCTTGAGGGGCCGAGATTGAAATGATACTGGACCCAAAGAACCTTGAATCCCGAGCTTTTATCGTTGTATCAGGCATGTGTACAACAAACTGTGCGTTACACAACCTGACGCTCCAGTGACTCGGTGTCCCTGACCCGAAGATAGACATGAACATGTGGGGGCCCAGTGCCACGGCTGTGCTGGGCAGCGCAGAGTGTCGAAATAGTCAAGCTAAAACAAAGAGGTGACCAGTGCCAAGTGAGGCATTGTTGCGACTCGCGACGTCGGCAGGCAAAATGACTCCGGGAGAAACTGTGATGCTGGGCGTGGGAGTCTCAGACGGAGTGCTTTTGATCTCAAAGGCGAAGGGTCTACAACACTACTATTACTAGCGACCAGCCGGTATATGAAAGGTATGTGAAGAATGGTGAGCATTTGGCTATCACTTCTCAAATATACTAAAGCACCTGCAATGTGCCCGGCTGAACATAGTACGACGTAAACAGGGCGACGCCGTGCAGATTCAAGAACGAGAGCGGCTCACAGGTAAGGCGAAGGCCCCACAAGCCCTGTGAGATTTTGCGTTCAACTCAGAACCAAGCAACGTAACTCTCAAGACCATCAGTTGCTAGATGAGAGGATAAGTGTGACGAATAACATTGTTGAATGTCGCTCTGTAGTACTCACATTCAAGCTCTAGGCCCGGGTCACCAATCTTAGGCTCTCCTAAACTGGTGCCCTGCAGCTCCCCATCGGGGAGATCATCTGGAACAGGAGAGGCGACCACGAATCGCGAGGCAACCATCAAAACGATTGCCATGACACAAGACAGTGAGGTGAATCCAAGTTGCATGTTTGTCTAAAGATGATGCCGTAGGTCACGTCGAAAAACGGTTCTATCTTGAAGGGGAAGGGGGTTGATGCACGACCTCAAACACACATAGAATTTATATCCTGGGGCCTGGGCTGGGGGTTCTGTCAGAATGATCCGACTTGGCAAGGCTAGCTTTGGTATATGAATAGGTAAGGGGTCTTATTGAAATCGTGATGGAAGATTGATCAAACGATACCGCGGCTGAGAAGTTGTACATGTTACGTACCTTGATTTCATGGTCGAATTTGCCGATGCAAGTCGATGCATGTAACATGTTTGGAAAGTGGCGATCTAGGATGAAAGTCGGAAGGTATGGGATACTAATATGTTCCGCTCAATTCCACCAACTTGAAGGCTATCACGGTAAAAATTGGTTGCTAGTACCTGCTACATCGAGAAGTAAATTAAAGTTTAAATGTGCGCCGACCAGAATCATGGTTTATGTAAATCAATCAAACCACACAGCTTGTGTCGCACTGTACTGATGGATGGTCATGCCCACTTTTAGCCAAGCGTTGGTGGAGTAACTAGGAGGTCGAATTGACTGACCCAAATGTCGAGAATTCCCGAATTCTGAATCGCTACAACTCTTCACACGAATGTGGTCCGGGTGCTCCGAGTCACTTGCATCGACAAGCAAAGCACTACAAGCTTGCTGCTTTACTCTGATTAGACACTCAGAACTTGCTAGTTGTACAGTACTTTGTGTCCAGACTACCGATCGCAATTACATGTATGGTACGAGGTACAATACTTGGACTCGGATGACGGATCTAGTCTATTGAGAGCCAGAATGTTCCTTAAAGCTCAAGGGCAGGCCACTCTTCTCTCACGGACGGCCTGTGTGCCAAAATGTTCCAAAACTGCTGTATGTACGACTATTATATCTTGCAACACATGAGCGGGCGCGCTTCGGTCGCGAAAGAGAAAGAGTCTGTTTGTGATGGTTAATAGATAGCTGAGGTGGCCGGGGGCCAGTGTACCACTCATGTTCCTATCTTTGAACTTGGCGGGAGTGGATGGGGAAATGATGATTGATTGTGTAAATACCGAATAAAATACTGCACTAGTAGCGAAAGTATTATGAGAATGGGAATGGCATCCCAGACCGTAAGCTAAGCCTGTCAGCAAGACAACAAGATGAGGGATCGAATCGAGGGGAAGAAATGGTAGGTGTAAAGTATAGCGACGACGAAGGGGAGAGGGGCCGTGGTGTGGAACAACGGGGGCATGCGTGCCGATGACTCGTCCAGCCACGGCTACACTACAGCTTTATCGCAATTCTCTAACAGCGATTGCACATAGCACAGGGAAATTGTCCCCCGCGTGCCTTTCTTATTTATGGTCCTATACACACTCAAAGCCACGCCTCTTTGATGGCCTCCAGACCATCAGTCGCTAGATGGAAGGGATAAGTCTGATGAGGAATACCCTTTGTGGATTTCTAAATGCTCACATTCAAGTTCTCCGTTGTACTGCTTGCCAGGGAGGTTATCTGGAACAGGAGAGGCAACTATCAATTGCGAAGCAACTATTAAAGCCATCGCCAGGACACGAGAAAGTTGCATGTTTGTGTGAGGGGAATATTACAGGTAATGTCAAGAACCTGTTCGTCTTGAGAGGTTGAGAATGAACTGATACGCGCCTCAAAGCAATTTCATCCTTTTATCCTGAACAATACCTGTCAGCCCCGTGCACGCCGCGGAATTGCAGCAGTGCGCAACCCAGCGCTTCAGGCACGAAGGCTAGGAATTAGCACACAGCAGTACTTGCCACATATATGGTGCACTGGTATTCCGGGATCACGAGTGGCGCACTGGCGGTACGGTCAGTGAGCACTCACAACTCAACAAGCAACAAAGCAATCGCGCGATCTTTCTCAGTGCTGGGGCTCGACAGGAGTTACAGATCACGTCTGGAATAGCTTTCGGACAGCCCCTTCGAGGCCGGTGCGATAGTGGTTTGTTGATTTGGTGCCTGTACACTGTAAAGGTCAGATCAATGAAACTAGTGCCATGGTACCTAGAAAACAAAATATGCTGTCCGAAAACCGTTCAAAACATTATCTGACTCTTGTCAAGCCATGTGCACGTTCGAATTTTCTGTTTCCATCCCTGGCTCGCTAGAATACGAGATTTGGAGGACGCTAAGCCAATGTTGCACGAAACTAGAGTCTTCCCATAAGATGATGGGGATGAGTTGGAGTATTCCAAAGATGAGACTAATGATTTTGCGTTTGCCAATTCGGTGGATCAGCCAGCTGTGGTAAATAACGAGCTCAACTGCGAAAAAAGTGCAAAGGAAGGGGACGCGACGCACCTGGAGAAAAACGATCCGAGACCCACAGCAAGACTATCCCGGAGCAAATGCAGACCTACACGAAACCAGAGTCATCGGCGATAAATCGCGCACTGACACGAAATAGTTACTCGATCCCACCAGGAGTGTGCAAAGATTCAGGAGTGATGACGCATTCGACGACAAGCAAGGTGAGAAACAGGTGTCTGTCCGCTGTGATGGTAAGGAAGGTACCACGTGATGATGAAGGAGACGACGCACAGGAAGTCATTGAATTTCATGCCAAACCATGATATGAGCGACGATCCGATCTAGAGTGAAACAAGTTGGTCGAGCACGGGCGACAGAGAAGTTACGCTAACCATGAAGAGGGTAGTGCAACCAACGAGGTCGATTCTAGACGGGACCCTCTGTCCCTGACCGTCGACTTGAAACGATGCATTGACCAAAAGTACTACTACCGACTCAACAGAGTCTAGAGAAAGGTCGCATGGTACAGCATCATCGTGACGAGATCATCACCGGCAGAAAAAGATCTTTCATGGCAGAGCGACTATCACCTGCTCTTCGCAAGTCTGCTGCTGGGAGACTGGGAGAACTGTTGGTGGTATTCAGCTGACTGAGTCCGGATCTGCACTCAACATTCAACTCTCTCGTAAAACTTGTCCAGCAAACTATTTTGAAAACTCCCTAGCCCATTTGAAACGATTACACGCCACTTCACACTTGGCTCAAAACCAAGGCACGTCGGCGTCAAGACTATCACTTGCTAGATGGGAGGATAAGTCTAATGAGCATCATCTTCGAATATCTCTATGCTCACATTCAAGCCCTGGACCTGTCGAGCCAGTTTCCTCCAACTCTCCGCCAGAGAGGTCGTCTGGAACAGGAGAGTCAAACGCGGGACGCGAAGCAATTACGAGAGCGATCACCATGACAAGATTTGAATGTTTGTGTGAGGACGAAATCGAAAAATGTATCCGTCTCGAAGAGGGGGGGGGGCTGATGCTCAGCGTTCGACCTCGAGTATGCCTAAGATTTATATTCTGGACAATGCTCTCTATCAGGACATCAAGATGCAAGGAGTACTTCCGATCGAAATCACGGTTCGGAAATTTAATCAAAACGACACCACAGTGAAGCATTTCCGCACATGTTACATACTTTATTTCACGGTGGAACTCGCCGATGCCAAACTTGTTCAACGATGGTGATTTGCTTGTCGAGATATTCACATGTCTAGAAAATGGCAATTTCAAGAGTTGAAAGCCTTAGGATCATGGAAGCTGTTTTTCTAAACTCCGCCAAAGCCGTAAAAATTGGCCGCTACATCGATAAACAAAGCACTGCTAGAACTTACACAGAATGATGATCGAAATCAATCAAGCGACATGGCTGTTGCAGCGCTTTGCTTAGTGACGGTAGGCTATGTCTACCTTTACTGCTTTGACGGAATTTTATACGGGACACGCTGATTTCATGACTACAAGAAACCCACCCTCCGAGGACCGAGATTGCTTTCACCTCCGAGAAATGCCAGAGGTGCACGGTAGGTTGACATCTTGCCGATGTGACTGTGTTGGCAGCAAAGCTTAGCCTCGGGATTTAGGATACAGCTACATAGCTCAGTAAATACTGCTTCGTGTTATTGTACCGTGTTGTGGTATTTAAGAACCAATAATTTACATAGTATTACTAGGGAATGAACGGAACTTCAATGAAGTGGGCCAAGCATGACTCAGTACTCAGCCACAACGTTTCAACACCGGAACTCAGCTGTGCTCAGAGAAAAGCAAAATTCTCCCCCTGTATGCCAGTGCTTTCCGTATTGAATCTTGATGCTCCTGGACATCAAAGCCACGCAGCGATGTTGGCCTCCATACCATCGCTCGCTAGACGGAGAGGATATGTATGACAAGAAATATCTTTACTGAAGTGAGTAATGCTCACATTCAAGTTCTCCATTGTACTTCCCGCCAGGAAGATCGCTTGGAGTAGGAGAGGCAGCCGCAAGTTGTGAGTGGATTATTAGGGAAATTGTTATGACATAGGACAGTAAGGTGAGCTGCATGATGTTGGTATGAGGCGGTAATGTCAAGAATGGGTGTCTGTCCTGACTCCTGAAGGGGCTTGAGAGTGACCTCAAGGCGATCCCGAGCTTTTATCCCGAACACTGTTCGATGAGTCAGTTCCATGAGCGCAGCGCGCACACTGCGCCGCGCAACCGAGCGCTCCAGGCACCCAAGCAGGAGTCACCGTGCGTACAGCAGTACCTGTCGTACGGTGCACTGGCAACCTGATGGTCTCAGCAATTTCCGGGAGAAGAGTTACTAACGCAAATCTGCAGACCGGCCCCGGCCAGCATTGGATGCTAGTCTTATGCTTCATCCAGGTCTAGTAAGCAGCACGTCGCTGGTTTACAGAAAATCTTGTGGTCAGTAATCTAAATTATCTAATCCCCGTAATTGCAAAGGGTTGAGTGAAAAGCTGCTTTCCTGACCGGATGCTGACCAGAAGGCATGGGACCGGGAATGAGCGCTGGGCGGCTCTATACACTGGCTCTCACAACCATATATCAAGCTAAGCTCAGCTGGGGCCCAGACCATCAATTACTAGATGGGAAGATAAGTCTGACGAGTAACTCAGTGTCGAGTCACTGCTTACATTCAAGTGCTCCTGTGCTGGTTTCAGGCACTGATACCCCGTACCAGTGTCCTGCTGGTCAAGGAGGTCATCCCAAACAGGAGAGGCGACTGCGAGTTGCGAGACAGAATTGCAAGTCGCATTTTGTGTGAGAATAATACCACAGGTAAATACCACCAAAAATGTGTCTGCCCTGACCACCGGGCAAAAGCGAGCTGATACTCAAGCTTAAACGACCCCTCTGAGGAGACGCCGACTTGGATTGAAACAAGATGACAGTATCTTATCCCCGATGGCCAATGAACTGGTCCGGGATGCTTGATGGAAGTTGGTTGAGTACCGCCTCCATGACTGGTTATGCGAAACCTCCACCCAAAATCAAGTCCAAAGTACTGGGGTATGGTCGTCAAGCCCAAGAACGGCTATCCCGCTTCATATCAAACTTGAAACGACCATCTTATGATCCCAAAAGTCAGGCTTGGCCGGACAAATGTCAATGAGGTGTGCAATCTGGCCTGCCTGGGAATCATGACGGAAAACAAACAGATAACCTGTGTATGGCCGAATACTTTGACACGGAAAGTTATACATACATACACTGGTTCCCCGATCACCGAACCTTGTCATCTGAAAATGCTAATTTCAGCCTCAACGAAAGTGTGCCCGCTAGGATCATGATGAAAATCATCAAGTGACACAGAAGTGGTGTTGCTACATGATATGAGGTATAATACATGGATGATGGATCTATGCTACTGAAGATGTGCATATCGTATAGTGGTCGATGAAGCACGTCCGAGGTGTCACTGCAGGACCGCGATATCAAAGAAGAGCTGATCTTCGCGCGCTGAGGTGGCTCGATGCATCACTCACATTCCCAGTTGATTTCAGCTTTGGATTTTGCTATGCAGGTGCCAGGAGGGATGCGAAAGAGAAACGATGATTAAACCGGGAAATCACAGGTTTTCCCCGCATGCAGCCTAGATGCCGTATTATGACAATGAAACAGCCTTGCAGTGGCCCTGGGCCCGTGAAGACAGGACAGCTTGTGTTGTGCAGGTCCTGGGAGGACGAGTCGTGAGGTGACCAAATGGAGGATCGAACCGAGAGCGTAGTGTGGTGGGTGTCGGAGGAGCAGCAAGGACGAATGGAGGTGATTTTATGGACGACGAGTCCTACCACCACCAACTACTACTAGTACTTGCCGCAACTTGGAGACACCTCTACACCCGGGACCCGTACTACCCGGGCCACTGTGGCATCTGAGCAACTCTCAAAACCATCCCTCAATTTGGTCCATTTTAGACTCGAGACCGTCGGCTGCTGGATGGAGGAATATAAGTTTGATGAGGAACATCTTTTCTGAATCGCTTAATGCTTACATTCAAGCCCTCCATTGTCCCGCTTAATGGGGGAGTCTAGAACAGGAGAGGCAACTGCAGTGTGAAGTCGCCAGGCAACTATGAAAGTGATCGCTATGATGTGGGAGAATGAGACAAGTTGCATGTCTGTGCGAGGGGGTATATCACAGGTAATGTCGAGAACGTTCAAGTTTCTCTATCGGATGGTTGAAAGTAATCCGATGGGCTCAACAGTGATCCTAAGTTTTTATCCCAGACACCCATGCAACCAGCCCTTCTCACTCCGCAACTCTCTTGCGCGGCCCCGCACAGCTCGGCACGACTGCTAGAGTCACCACACAGCAATATCTGACATATAGTCCACTGCCGTCTTGATTTAGGTTAAATATAGCTATCATGGTAGGGAAAGCAGTTGGAAGATGCTGATTCTGGTGGTACGTCACTGGTTATTTGTTGGTATACAGCTAAGAAGCACTAATGGAGAAGGCACGAACATAACCAAATTAAAAAGAATGGGAATGGTGGAAGCACATATTGCTTCCCTGGGAAGCCTAGAACAGAAGCCGAGGTATGAGCGAAATGGGCAGATGAAGGATCAAGTAGAGGCCCGTAGTGTAGCGTGGTGGGGGCGAAGGAAGGTACTGCTGGCAAGTCTGCCAGACTTACGCTACCAAATTTGTGACTCTCAAAACCAGGTTGCCTGCGTCAGACTCCAGACCGCTGCTTGCTAGTTTCAGGAAAATTAATTTCGTCAAAGAAATGCCTTATATGAACTGTTGTTTGCTACAGTAAGTATATGTCGTTCACACACATTGGCTATGATACATGTGAGCTGACTCATTGAATCACTGTTCGGCACGTTTCAATCTTCCCGAGAAGCCTGAAAATGGGCAATAATAGGTAACTTTTGACTATTCTTTTTGCAATCAAAACTATAATACCACAGCAATACCATCTTATTCTCTACTGCTTAGTGCTGCCAGTGGCCGATGGCAGTACCACACGACAGGGTGTTTGAAGCCGCCCATATGTAACACATCAAATATGATCAAGTACTGTGTCCGTGTCTTGTGTTCATCATTATTCTTGGTATGTGCTTCCCCCTGATTATCAAGATACCAGCCAATGGGCAATGCAACACCCGATCACATTCTTGAAGAAGGCTACACTCAGTGATTAAAGTGGGAAGTTCTTTTTTACCTGGCCCTACAAAGGTGATTCTTCCCGGATCGACAAGATGATACCGATTTATTTCAAAGGCGGTCCCCGAAACGCTCCGGCGAAGTCGCAAATGTCACGGATTTGACTCGAAAATCGACGGATTCGCGAGATGTGTTACGGTCCATCACCCGACGACACAAAAATATGAGCGGCGAAGGTACAAGCCTGTCCACTTCCGATTCCGAGTCCCTTCCATACATCGCCATCTCGGTCGACCTCGGTCAGCCGTCGTCGTTCTCCGTCACCTTCCCAAAGTGAGATGTTGATGACCGCTGTCTGCGCATCTATGCCGCTAGAGTCGAAACCACAGCATATACGTTTTTGACCAAGTATCCTCCGCTTATGAGGACTCTCCAAGACCACGTTCACATTCAACAGATTCCCAAAGCAGAAAGACCTTACATGGAATACCTCAATGTGCAAGTGAAGTTCGGTAGTACGGCGACTCCTGAGCATATGATATGGGAACACGGGAGGAATGAATGTCCCAAATGTGCAAAGAAGACCGCCCCAAAGGGCCTAGTAGTTGAGCCGTAGTATTATAGTCTCTAGAATTGTGGGTTAGGCTACTAGTATAAATAAATAACATGGACCGCCAGGGGGATGCTCGGGAGTCGGGAAACAGCTGCTGGTAAGTCTGCCAAACCTACATTGCCAAATTTGCGACTCTCAAAACCACCCCAGCGGGTGGACTGTGTCAGACTCCAGGCCGTCGCCCGCTAGTTTCAGGGAAAATAATTTCATTCATCGAAGAAATTCCTTGTACTGCTCAATGCTTACATTCAAGTTCTCCGCCATCTGGGACGGGAGAGGCAACCACAAATTGCCAGACAATTATCAAAGCAATCGCTACGAAGCGAGAGAGCGAGGTGAGTTGCATGTTATGTGGGGGATGTCTCCTGAGGGGTGCTGGGCTCAAACTTGAAAGAGTCGCAGCCTGGCTTTTTATCATGAACATTATTTGATCAGCCCTGAAAAGTTTGGGTGAAAACACCGCGCGGCGTAAGTTGCAACCAGTGTTCCAGGCACGAAAGCGAGCACAGCACTCTGCGTCCAACGTCCAACCCACGAGTCCCAAATGTGTGCATTATCTGAGATATACATGGACAATGGACCACTGCCCTCGGTATGCTTGGAGGATGTCCGTGTCATACAGTGGTCGATGGATAGGCCACAAGTCCTCTCCACGAGACTGCAAGATCAAAGGCGAGTCGGTCTTGTCTGACCGACGCCATGTCGGGAAGCGAAGAAACTACAGTAGCCCGACGGCACCTTGAATTTGCTGTGCATGTATATACGCATCATCGCCTGGGCGACGCATCGCACCCATCATCTACATGACAATCGCCCAACCCAGATCCGTCTTCATGCGCTTCCATTGTCTTTTCCGGGATCTGCCACGACCAATCACGTCAGGAAACGAGGAGATAAAAAAATCGAGGACAAGGGGAAAAAAGACGCACAGGTAATCTGACGAGATATGCCGTCAATGTAGAACATGCCGCGACGATGAATACAGTCTGCAGACTGGCCGCGTACGCATCGCGCGCCAGACGTTGGAGCGGCTCGGGGAGGGTGGTGACGAGGCTGAGCGAGTGTCGGATGTCGGTAATGACCTATGATCATGGAAAGGTGCGATCACGAGCGGCGTGGTCAGTCAGCACGCGCAACTGAACAGGCAGAAAAGCAATTGCACGCACCTTTTCAGCACCAGGCACGTGGATACGGTTCCGAAGTTCGACGTCAAGGCGGGCTTGAAACACGGCCGAGGCAATGGCGACGCCAGAAGTCTGACCTGTATGATGTACACACGTCACATCAGACGAATCCTATAGTAATGAGAAGAAAGCACTCGCCGAGGCCTCGAAAGAGCTGTCCGAAAGCGGTTCCGAACGCCATCTGTGATTCTTGTCGAGGCACCCACGTCAGATTTTTCAGCCTTCATGCCTGATCCAGACAGTACGGTTATATATACGTACCCGACAAGTGTGCCTGCAGCGCGACTATTCCCAAACGAAGCCATCAGCTATTCGTCAAGACACGTTATTGTGCATAGGGACCTACTTAGCACCGTCTGAAACACCACTGCATTCCCGAACCCTATTGGAACGACGCTGAACCACTTTTGCACGAACCCCGAATCTTCACGCATGAAGACGATGGGGATGAGACCGCACAAGGGGAATATTCCAAAGACAAGATTGATGGTTTTATATTTGCCCGTTCGGTGCATGAGCCAGCTGTGGTAAGGACATGACGAAGTCAAGTGCAAAATGGATGAGAATGTGGCATACCCGGAGAACAATGAACCGAGCCCCATGGCAAGACTATCCGGAAGTAAATGCAGACCTACACGCAACCGGTATCATCAGCATACCACCTGTAAGATGAGTTACATACCTGCAATGGACGCGCTATCGAGAGGCACCGTCTGGAACCACAGCGGGATGAAATACATGACGGCGAAATTGCACACTGATACGAAATAGTTGCTCAGCCCAACCAGGAGGGGCACCTTTTCACTCAAAAGACATGGCGGGAGGACAGGTTCGGGTGCGATGGTGCATTCGATAATGAGGAAGAGGGCAAGGAAGAGAAGGGAGAGTGACAGGGGAACGATGACTTGGGTATCTGTCCACTAGGGAGATGTGAGGGAGTGTATGAGGTGATAAAGGAAGCGACGCACAGGAAGATCTTCGTTGAATTTCATGCTAAGCCACGTGAGGGATGATCCGATCTAGGGTAAATCGTGTCACGCGAGCACGAGCGACAGAGGAAATTTACACTGACCATGAAGAAGAGGGTAATGCAACCACCAAAGTCGATCCTAGATAAAACCTCCCTTGCACTCTGACCCTGACCCTGTCAAACAATACATTTATTGAACCAGCCCACACCGACTCGACAGAATAAGTACTCACTGGCGTGACGTAGTGGAGCGTCTTCGTGATGAGGATCATGACTAGCGCAAAGAGCGGTACCTGACACAAAAATGCAATGCGCCATCCAAATCTCCATTATTGTTTGAGCCCTCGTTGGAACAAACCAACACCGTCAACGAAAGATGACATACAAATCGCTCAAAATGCCACCAATCGGTCCACCAAGACCCAAGCCAAGCTAGCATCAACCAGTCGGAACGCTGTAGGGTCAAATGCAAGTGCGGACTCACGCCTTGAAAAATATTGTTGAACGCTTGTGGCATCCCACGTTCCTGAACAATGATCATCATGAATGATCACATGCACGAAATGTTGTCAACATACTCGTATATTATACATGTCCGCTGTGACGATCCTGGGTATAGATGAGGTTTGAATTGTCTCGATAGCCATTAACTTACATGGCGAGCAATTGCACGGCGCCACCACCCATACCCGCTATCTAGAGGACGGTATCAAGTTTCGGACATCCAAATTAGTGGGGTGCGAAAAAGAGAGGAGAGGAGAGATAAAAGCATACGTACGAACCGTGCGACGGTCAATTCGACCATACCTCCAGATATCCCACAGAGAAATGTGCCGACGGCAGTCGCAAGCAACGCAGTTTGACAGGCGGCGCGTCTGCCGAGAATGGTACAAAGCCGTCCATAGAGAGGTGTGAAGGTGCAAGTAGACAGAAGGTATCTAATCTGGTGTGTCGAAGGCTGAGAGGGTGCATAGAGGAACATGGAACGTACGAGGTACCGATCCAGCTGGCTTGATTGGATTCTTTGAATTCGGATGTGATCGAGGGCAACACTGTAGACCACGGTCAGAAGTGAACGTGATCTAAAGTTGTCGCGCGACCTACATGTAGCCACCATCGTTACTGGAGAACGGCTCAAGTGGTTAGTACATGACGAACCCTCAAGCACACCACCTACAGTTGAGATTCTGGAACAGCCAACGATGAGATTTTGAGGCTAGACGGGTTCAGGAGCGACTAAATGGAACTCACACAGAGAAACGTTCCCGCCCACAACGCGGCGAGGATACCATAACGCGTTGCGCACGAGATCTCGTGACATTCGACTGGGCGGTCTCTGCTTGCCTTGGCTTTTGCAAGGAGCGGACTGCGCTCTGTATCATGGTGGGTTGTCATGAGATGTCTCTGCTAATACAATTTGTGCAAGTGTGTCGGGCCACTGGCAGCGAGGGGAGGTGCTACGATCCACGCCCAATAAAGGGCCGAGAGGTGCAATGGGCAAAGAGGGAATGTAATGACTCTCCTTGTGATCGGGATTTTAAAACGCGAGCGCAGAAGATGCCATAATTGACGGATTGAACTCATTCCAAACGGGCTTGCCGTATCATGTGCCATGGCACTTGCATGTAATATCTCGATATTGATGACATCCTGTGTGTATCATGGTCAGGTGCAGTTGTTGGTGGCAAAAAAGGGCATGTCACCATACCACTCGCTGTCACTGAGAGCTGCTCGTGTATGGAAAGGAGGGAGCCTGACTTGACAGGCCGAGCCGGATCCCCATTCTGTCACATCATGTGTCGGATCCGGGCGTGGTGTTCAGCCGATTGGCAACCGTTTCGCGCCAGAGCGTAGATACATACCATGTCTAGACTCTGATTTAGGGCTGAATGGCCAATCAATTTGTACGAAATGTTGTCGCCGGCCGACAAAAGCCGACTCCCACACTTCTGGCAGATGGGCCACCTTGACTGCTCTTCACAAAACGAGGATCGCCGCCACTTGAAACCATGCCAGCGAGGCTGGCATAATCATTGTCGCAACAACTTTGCGGGGTGACCAGTATTGGCAAGATCCGTGATCATCATTCATGGCCCAGCTGACAATGCAGCATCTCATGACATTCTGCTTCATGCTTCGGTGCTTGAATACAAAATCTGTCTGCGAGTCGTCCTGCATCCTCGTTTTGCAACGTGCACATCAAGGCCGTTCACAAAGGAACTACCTTGCTGTTATTTGGTGCAGTCCACAAGGCCGGTGCGGCGTACAATCCATCATTTTATGAGCTGTTGCTGGGCTGTGCACCCACGGGAACTGGACTTTCGAAGAAGATGGGCTGATGCTGTGTAAGCCGTGTAAAGGCCACCATCTCTCTCTCTCTCTCCCTTTCGTGTTGATAATTCTCAACTACCAGGCTACCTTTCCACACTCGCTTCCTGGTCGAATTCATGAATGAAGTCAATTCAAGTGATTCTATACAGGTCCGCCCTCAGGTACAGCTAGCACATCTGCCTTTGCAAAGAAATATCACCGAATCCACTATTGGGGACCGAACGGAATGTAACTTAATTACTGGCATGTTTCGTACTACGAACTTAACTGTAAGCGACCACTGATGCTCTCAGACAGGGATTCGCGCAACGGACGTTGCCATCAAGTTGAGGCATATCTCGGTTGGGTTCTACATTGCAGTACAAAATGGTGACGTGATCCAGCGAACTTCGAACAAGGCCGCGTCAGTGAGCAAGGATGTTATCGAATGGGATGATGAGATTGCATTGTGAGTCATCACCCTATTCATGTCGCTCGTCATTTGCCCAACGTGGTCCTAAGGCCCTTAGATCCGTCATTGATGATATCTCTTACGTTGTTCGCATCATTCGAGCTCGGACCCACATTAGGAGACGGAGAGGTTGTGCGCAAGTTCGAAAGCACCATTGGCGACTTACTTGACCATAACAGCCGTCTTCAACGTGAGTGGTACCTTTTCTGTTTCCTTTGGGCACTTAAACACTCTCGTATAGCCATCGATCCAGAACAAAGAGATGAGAATATTACCTCTCTAGGCTCTTCCTTTGAAATAGTGATCAAGCAGCGGGTTTGCGATCGGAACGAATGCGTACTTGCCTTGAATGTGAGCGGGTTGTGTTGCTACCGCTAATGTGTGTGCTGATCCTCTGTAATTAGCCCACAGAGTCAGAGGAGATGTGCCGCTTAGAAGAATTGACCTCCATGGGACATAATGCGCTCATTCATTACCGTGAAAATGAACAAGAATGGGATCTCGACGAGTCTATCAAACACTTCGAACACGCTGAAAGCCTGTGTCCACTGGACCACCCTAGCCGTGCCACTGTCCTGTTCAACCTAGCCACTGTCAGATTGATCTACTGTCGAATGAACGACGTGTCCCCCAATCTCGACATGCCAATCAATTTGTACTGGGCTGCACTTCGTCTCCGCCCTCGTGGTCATCCAGATCATACATTCACATCACTCAGTCTCGGAATTGCCCTCCAAGCTCGCTTCCAAAGGCAACATTATGAAGCAGATGAAGCGGAGGGTCAAAGGCTCCTTTCCCAAGTCCTGGATGTTTCCCTGACGGACAGCTATGCATACCATGCAGCCGTGCTTGCCAGTGGAAGCGCTGCAAAGTCTTGCGACGGCAGCGTTCAGAGGTTGGATGCCGCCTTGCAACGAATGTTCTATCCAGGCACCCCCGGGCATCCATTGCTCGACCACCTTGGCATTCTCTTCTGTCTTCAGTTGCACTCCCTTTCTGACCATGTTGCTCCCGAGAAGGCTATTTTGGTGCTGGACGTGGTGGTACGATCTACCCCTGACAATCATCCTGACAAGGCCCCGTGGTTAGATGGCTTTGGCATGTCACTGGCCACTCGCTATGAGCATTGTGGAGACCTTGGCGACCTGGAGAAGTCGGTTTCGATGAGGGAAGAAGTGGTGCGACTCACTGCTGATGGCGATCCCAAAAAGCCCTCTCGGCTGAACAACCTGGGGCACTCATTATTGGCTCGCTATGAACGCCTCGGAAATGCTGTCGACCTGGAGAGGTCAATATCAATGAATGAGGAGGCACTGCAACTCACACCTAATGGTCATTCAGCCAAGCCGCTACGACTAGGGAACCTTGCGTCCTCGTTGTCGAGCCGCCATGAGCGCTTCGGAGATATCGTCGACCTGGAGAGATCAATATCGATAACAGAGGAGGCAGTCCAGTTCACACCCAATGATCATAGGGCCAGGCCTATACGACTAGGAAACCTCGGGAACGCCTTATCGACTCGCTATGAGTGCCTCGGAGATGTTGCCGACCTGGAGAAATCAATATCAATGACAGAGGAGGCACTTCATCTCACGCGTGATGGCGACCCAGACAAACTTTCACTACTAGAAAACCTTGGATACTCGTTGTTGACTCGCTATGGGCGCTTCGGAGACATCGTCGACCTGGAGAGATCCATATCGACAAGAGAGAATGCATTGCGACTCACAGTTAATCGTCAAGCGGACAAGCCCTTACGTTTACACAACCTCGCGAACTCATTATCGGCTCGCTATGACCGCTTTGGAAACATTATTGACCTGGAGAAGTCAATATCGATGACGGAAGAGGCGTTGCAACTCACACCTGATGGACATCCAGACAAGCCGTCACAATTAAACAGCCTTGCTTACTTATTATCGACTCACTATGAGCGCTTCGGAGACGTCGTCGACCTGGAGAAGTCAATATCAACGGCAGAGAAGGTACTGCAGCTCACACATGATGACCATCCAAATATGCCATTGTGGTTGAACAACCTCGCGAACTCATTGTTGACTCGCTACGATCATTTTGGAGACATCGTTGACCTTGAGAAGTCAATATCGACGTCTGAGGAGGCACTTTGTCTCTCACCCGATGGACATCCACACAATCCTTCACTGCTAACCAGCTTCGCGAACTCCTTATCAGCTAGCTACACATGCCTTGGAGACGTTGCTGACCTGGAAAGGTCAATATCATTGATAGAGGAGGCACTATGTCTCACACAAGATGGCCATCCAGACAAGCCTTTGCGGCTGAGCAACCTCAGCATGTTGTTGTTGTCTCGATATGAGCGCTTCGGGAATGTCGTGGACCTAGAGAAGTCGAAGTCGATGATGGAGGAAGGACTACAGCTTATACCCGATGATCACCCAGACAAATCCATATGGCTAGGCACTTTCGGGCACTCCTTGTTGTCTCGCTATGAGCGCTTCGGCGACGTCGTCGACCTGGAGAAGTCGATATTGATAGCGGAGGAGGGAGTGAGGCTCATACCTGATGGTCATCCAGCCAAGGGGGGGCGAATGAACAGCCTCAGCAGGCTGTTTTTGACTCGCTACAAACGTTTTGGGGACGATGTCGACCTGGAGAAGTCAATATTGATGACAGAGCAGGTAGCACAGCTCACACCTGATAGCGATCCAGACAAGTCGTTGTTATCAGTAGACCTCGGGCACTCACTATCAGCTCGCTATACCCGCTTTGGAGACGTTGCCGATCTGGAGAGGTCAATATCCATGACGGAGGAGGCATTGCAACTCATATCTGATCGTCACCCAGACAAGCCTTCATGGTTGAACAACTTTGGCAAGTCATTGCTGACTCGATATAAACATTTCGGGGTCGTAGTCGACCTGGAGAAGTCTATATCGGTGACAGAGGAGGCATTGCAGCTCCTACCAGATGACCACCCAGGCCGACCTTCATGTTTGAATAACCTTGGCAAGTCGTTGTTCACTCGCTATGAGCGTTTCGGAAACGTTCCCGACCTGGAGAAGGCAATATCGATGACAGAAAAAGGATTGCGGCTCACGCCGAATGATCATCCAGACAGGGCTTTACGATTACACAGCCTCGGGTTCTTGTTGTCCGCTCGCTACGAGCACTTTGGAGATCTCGTCGACCTCGAGAAGTCAATATTGATGAAAAAGGAGGCGGTGCAGCTAACACCTGATGGCGATCAATACAAGCGGGCACGACTCGGAAACCTCGCATACTCATTGTGGAGTCGCTATTTGCGCTTCAATGACATTTACGACCTGGAGAAGGCGATATCAATCGTTGAGGAGGGGCTGTACCTCATACCGGATGGCCATCCGGACAAGCCTTTATGGTTGAACAACCTCGGCAACTCGTTGTTGACTCAGTATCTGCATTCTGAAGACCTCGTTGACTTGGAGAAGTCGAAGTCGATGATAGAAGAGGCATTGCAGCTCACACCCGATGGCCATCCTGACAAGCATACGTGGCTAAACAACCTCGCTAAGCAGTTCTTTACTCGCTATGAGCGCTTCGGAGATGCTCTCTGCCTGGAGAAGTCCATTTCCGTGCTCGAGGATTCAGTGCAACTCATACCCGATGGGGATCCGTGTGAGTGTCCACGGTTGGATTTTCTCAGTTTCTTACTTTTGAAACGCTTCCAACGATCTGGCAACTTGTCGAGTTCTTCCAATTCTGATCTCCCCCGAGCAACCCTGTATTCATCGCGGGCAGCTCAGTCCTGCACAGCTCCATCCTCCGATCGTTTTCGAGCATCCCAACGGTGGATTCAGTGTATTTGCCTCCACCATGATCCCCAATCTCTTCTAGATGCATACACGGTTACTATCGACCTTCTTCCCCAATTGGCATGGATAGGGTTATCTCTAAATGATCGGCACCACCAACTTCTCCAAGCTGCAGACGTAGCGTGTGACGCTGCCGCCGTTGCTCTGAACGCCAATCTGCCTGAACTTGCCGTCGAATGGCTCGAGCAAGGCCGCTCCATTGTGTGGAGTCAACTCTCACAGCTTCGCACTCCTGTCGACAACCTTCGCACTGCATATCCTGAACTTGCTGCTCAGTTTGAGCGCGTATCCTATAAGCTCGAGCGCGCTAGTATTCAGGACAAGGCGGGGATTGGTGAGTTCGTGGCCGACTCCTATATGATGGATGGATTGTTGGGGAACCCAGCCGAGCAACACCATGCACTTGCTCTCGAACGGGAGAAGCTTCTTGGAGAAATACATTCCCTACCTGGTTTCGAGCGATTCCTGCTCCCGAAAAAGATCAATCAGCTTTCTTCCTTGGCACATTCGGGACCTATCGTTTTTCTCAATGCTAGCAGACATAGATGCGATGCGTTGGCCATCGTGACAGGCTCAGAACGTGTAGTTCATGTCCCGCTCTTGAACGCCAACTACGGCGGGGTTACATTCATGCAGCAACGGATGAACACGTTGTTGACCCTTCATAACCGCGCCGTCGCATCTGGTGACTCGAACAGGGGTGCAAAGCTGTCAGGTATGACTCCTGAAACCGTGTTCGGGCACGTTTTACCAGCCCTGTGGGACAAAGTGGTGAGCCCAGTTCTTGAGGCGCTCGGTTTCTCGGTATGTGTGTCCTACACCGACGATAGGGTTTTGGTTTGTTGATGGACCCTATAAACCAGACTTTGGGAGGTAAACTGTCTCGGATCTTCTGGTGTCCAACCGGGCCATTTGCGTTTCTTCCCATCCATGCAGCAGGTCACTATGGTACAACTAATTCGGGTCGCAAAGCCTCGGACTTTGTCATTTCTTCCTACATCCCTACGGTAACTGCGCTTCAACTACGCCGGGAAGACCTGGAGGTGACTTCAAGTTCACATAATCCACCGAATGTTCGCTTGCTCGCTATCCCTCAGCCGAGCACGGACGGGCAGGTTCGCCTCACTTGCGTGCGGGAGGAGATGGAGATCATCAGAAAGTGGACGTCTTTGTCACCCTTCGTCGACCTTCTGGAGACACCTGGCGCTGTCGAGGACGTCCTGGCAAGGATGGCGCAATCTGACTGGGTCCATTTTGCGTGCCATGCAACCCAGGATCGCACCAACCCCCTCGACAGCGGGCTCCTGCTAGCTCAGTGCAGACGTCTCAAACTTTCTGATATCGTTCGATTGTCACGTCCTCGCGGAGGTCTCGCCTTCCTCTCTGCATGCCAGACTGCAAAGGGAGAAGAGCAGCTTTCCGAAGAGGCAATCCATCTTGCTTGGAATGCTTCTTGTCGGGTACGAAGGTGTCATCGCAACGATGTGGTCGATATTAGACAATGATGCGCCCAAGGTCACCGAGAATGTTTACAAGAGTCTTTTTCAGCATGGCAAGGTTCCTGAGAGTGGGCAGGCTGCAGAAGCGTTGCACCATGCGATCGAGCGACTTCGGGAGTCTGGTGCACCATTCATGTCTTGGGTTCCTTTTATACATGTTGGCTTATGAGATGTAGCGCAACGAGTCCGTCACTAAGAATATTCCTACATACATGATACCGGTCTGCGGAGGCCCGGTGCCGCCAGATTCTGTTCTCTCTGCCTGTATCCATTTTTGGCTGAGCGCTGATCGATCTCTCATCCCCACTCGCGGCGAAGTCAAGCCTGCATTTTCCACATCCTCTTGTCCACCAACAACTTGAAAGTCGTCGCCGTCGCCACCGGTCTGCACAAGGTATTGGGTATGCTATTGCACTTCATCTTGTCGACGATGAGTTCGACACTGGTTTGAGTGATATCCGACCAGTTGCGTAGTACTGTCGCAGATGAAATCGAGAAGATCGGTTGTGGTTGCTGCAGATGCCAGTGAGTGTCGAGGAGTATCCGACCAAGGAAATATGCCAGTGTGGAAGTCTAGACGTCGTAAGCACCACCTTCGACATGCGTCTTGCAACAGTACTTGATGCTGATGCCAACTCGGGCTAGCACGCAGCTTGCAGCATGAGGTCGCAAAACGACCTTTTCGGTATACGAGGCTGTTCCATTCCAACCTCGGTAGAACTTTGCGCCTGTCAGAGACTCCCGTAACGGCACCAGCAGCTCGCTTGCAGCCCCGGCATGGTAACGGGAGCGGCATTACATGTGGATGCGTATCGACTGTATCGTAATCGTCCTTCAAACATTGAACCGAATACGACGTGGACCGAGCGGAATGTCACGGATGAACCTAACTTATTATCTTGAGCCCTGAGGCAATGCGTTTTCCACGTCTAGCGTTTCCCTCCACCACCTTTTTCACAACCACATCCTCGTCGAGAGGTTATCCAGCGATCTGATTATGTCTACCCTAGGCAACCATGGCGAGCGCAGTCCGCTACTTCCAAAAGCCAAAGCCAGTAAAGCTGTTCCTCGAAGATGTCATGAGATTTCCCGCTCGACTAGATATTATATTCTCGGAGCTTTGTGGGCGGGGACGTTTTTATGTGTGAGCCAGTTTTGCTCTAGGTTCTCTTTAGCATCATTGACAGTTGTCAGAATATGAACTGTATGTGGTGCAACTTTATGCTTCGATGGTGATCATTAAGCTTTCCATCAGTGACGATGGTGGCCACATGTGAGAAGCCCCGCGATGTCCAGAATCCGCTCGCTTCTAATGTGTATCATTCATAGTACTACCTTCGATCACATCGGAGTTCAAAGAATCAAATCAAGCCAGTTGGATCGGCACTGCGTGCGGTTCTACGCTCTCGACCCTCGTATCCTGACGTAGATAAACATGTTCTAGGTATCTGCTCTCTGCTTGCTCCCTTACGCCTCTCTACGGCCGACTATGTACCATCCTTGGTCGAAGGGCGGCGTGTCAAATCGCCTTATCTGCGACTGCTCTGGGGACTCTTCTCTGTGGTATCGCCAGGGGTATGATCGAACTGACAGCTGCACGATTCGTGCGTGCATTCCCCCATTATCCTGCCTGCCTGCGTGATAGACTTTGATGGGCCATTCAGATAGCTGGAATAGGCGCGGGAGCACTCCAGTTACTTGCCGTGTAGGTGCATGCTTTCATCAGTGGCCATGCTTCAACGCTCAATCCCATGAATCAAGAATTGTGTCAGCTGATATGTATACTCCCCGAGTACGTTCATGATCAAGTTTGCCGCATTCTGTCACTTATCTTTGTCCAGGAGCGTGGACTACCTCAGGCAATTAGCAATCTCTTTGTGGCCGTGAGCATTCCATTCACTATGCGTGCTATGCATGTGATTGATTCCTGTGCTAGGTTGGATCAGGCCTCGGCGGGCTCATTGGCGGTGTTTTACATGATCTGTACGTTGTTTCTCGCTAGCGTGCATCGCTTCGTAGGATCCGGCAGGATCATGGTGTTGAAGATTTGGATGGCGCATGGCATTCCTATGTCAGTTGCCGCTTTTTGTGCTGGTGATGATCGTTGTCACGAATACACTGCATTATGCGACGCCAGTGAGCATTTCACCTTTGTTGTGTCGGTACGGGCAAGTGACAAATGCGTGCCTTGCAGGGCCAAAGCCAGAGTGCGAGGGAGTCTCTATCCAGAATTGACTTTGGAGGCTTGTTTGCCCTCTTTTTGTTGGTGAGTCGTGTGGGTTTCATTCGCAGCCGCACGGCTTATCTCGCGCTAGATTGGGTCAACACTCACCTGGCTCAGCATGAAATATAATGCAGATCTCCCTGTGAGTTATTCTGATACTGGCTGCGATCCCTTGGTTTTACGATTCTTGGTAGTGGTTGGATCTTTGGGTTGCTATCCCGCTGGTACTTTCGCTTTTTTCTTTCGGACTCCTTTTTGTGGTCGAGTGCTACATAGCGCCTGAACCCATTCTTCCTCCTTCCCTTTTGAGGGAGAAAGTAGCTGTTCTCGTGAGCACGAGTAACTACTTTTTGTCGGTTTGCAACTTTTCCGTCATGTATTTCATCCCCCTATGGTTCCAAACAGTGTCTTTGGATAGTGCATCTATTGCCGGTATGTTGACCATCGCTTATGAACGTATCAATGATCAGATCCTCCGTTCTGATAAATGAAGGGCTCCATTTACTCCCGCATAGCTTTGGACTGTGTTTGGGCTCATTGGTGGCAGGGTACGTTCATACACTCTTCCTGTTTCCAGCAGCTGATCCCTGGACTCTGCTACACATTGACATAGCTGGATGCTTCATCGAACAGGAAAATACGCCACTCTCAACCTCGCCTTCGGTATCGTTCCACTCTTTGGTTGCATTCCCATCATCTTTATGCGAGAGGATTCGTCGTTCATCCAAAAGTGGTTCAGTGTCTTTCCAATTGGACTTGGGGTGGGAGTCATATTTGTAACAGTGCTGAGTACGAGGTTGCTTGAGATGCTTACCGCGGGTGCTTACCCATCGGCGTTGTCATTTTTTCTTCATCCAGTCGCCTTACAAGCGCACGTGCAAGGTACGTTAGAAGGCACACATGTATAGTAGAGACAACCTGAACGTGTTCGTATCCGCAGAGTCGGCGGTCGTCCCCGGGATAGCAGTTGCACAGCTTTTTCGATCATTGGGTGAGTAGTTGGTCGCGCATGGTGTGAACGACACGGGGAATGGGACGTTCACTGCTCGCTCGCAGGACAAATATCCAGTGTTGCCATCGCCTCTGCCGTCTTCCAGTCCCGGCTGGACGCCGAGCTACGCCAGCGTATCCACGTTCCCGACGCGGAAAAGGTCAGATCAACTTGTATTTTTTCCCCGTGCATATGGCTCTGACGTGTGGCCTGGTGCTGATGTCACACACGATTCGTGAACCGCTAAGCTTCAAAAGATCATTTCGGATATTCGCCATTCGCTTAATTTGGTGGGGGAGCTTCCCCCGGGTCTCCAGCGCGCCACGCGGGATGCGTACGCTGAGAGCCTGAAGACCGTGTTTATCGTTGCGACGTGCTCGATGCTGATATCTTATATCCTCCGCTTGTCGGTAAGTCCTATGTGATGGTGGGATGTTCTCCACGTGCTTAACTATTTGGTTGACAGATTCCCGAGGGAGAGATGGAGAAGCAGAACGGGCAGATCGACGAAGAGTTGGGGTAGCATTCATGTGGTGTTTGATTCTAATGCGGGTCTGGGATTGAAGTATCTCACAAGCAGCGCGATTTGGTTAGTGCAGTGGAACAACGAAAATGCTTGTGTTCGCAATAGATGGCTAGATGTATACTGTGCCAACAATTTAGATCAGGAACTTCAATAGAATCCAGCAACTTTCTGCTATTGGTCATTCTTCATATCGAATACTGTTACATACACTGATGTTACAAACGCTTTGCTAAAGCCCTCAAATGTGCTGTATTTGAGATCGGCCCAACCACTTTAGAAGGCACTTTTCGAAATCCAGTACCCCACCCACGCATCCGCCTCGACCTCTCCAATCGCCTGCATGTTCGCCATCGTTGGGCTGACCTGCCGAACCTTGGTAGTACTAAAGTTCGTCATCCCTGCTGCCTCCGTGACACCAATGTCGGGGTTCCGAATAGCCTGGTCTCCCCGCGCCAACGAACGGAAGAACTCCAGCAACTTGATTGCCGGCTGTATCAGACAAGGTATCACAGGTCAGCAATTGTCGTCCAGACACTGACATCCAAATCCACTCACGATCTTCACCAGGTCATCTTCCGATGCGTTCTCAGCCTTCTTCTCCACCAACGCAAACCAGTCCCCGAATGGGATGATCGGGAGGACGTCTGAACCATCGCCAAGGGCTTTCTGCTTGATGACCGAGCGTCGCACGAACGAGATGATCTCTGCCCACGGCGCACCGTGAGGGTTGAAGATGTTGAGTGCGGGCGGGGGTGCCTCTTTCGCAAATGCAGCCTCCAAAATCGCAGCAGCCACTTCCTCCTCGCGTAACCAGGACACGACCTAGAAATAGATCAATAAATCACCTGTCACGAGCGTCAACGACGTGGAGAAAGAATTCACTCACGCCGGCAGACTCCGGGAGTGCGCCAAGGGCAATGCTGGATTTGACGATAATCGGGAACCAATCCGTCGTGGCCCACGATCCACCGTGTCCACCCGCAATTTGGCCAATGCGGAAGGAAGTGGCGTGTAAGCCGCTCTTCACGATAATCTATTAATCCATATCAGTATGGCCATTCATCTGATGAGATATCAGGTGCCTCACTCGTTCGGTGGCGTATTTACTTTCTCCGTAACCAGCGCCGACGGCGACGGAAAAGTCGAGTTGAACTTCTTCTGGGAATGAACCTTTCGAGTTATCCCACGACTGAGCAGATCCGATCGAAGAAGTGAATAGGAAGCGGAGGTTCTGACTGTGGCGTGAGTCCAAACCGAGATCAACCAAATTCCGCGATGCCCGAATACTGTCCTCAAACGAGGATATGGCCAAGTTGAAGTCGAGACGCCAAGCATTGTGTATGATCAACGTAACTGAGTTCCGGATCTGCAAATGATACGTCCGTGAGCACATCTATGGAAAAGTAGATGGTCAAGCCTACCTCTTCATATCGAAAATTGGACAGACCGCACTTCGCGAGAGCGGCGTCAGCTTCAACGTATACGAGCTTATTCGAGTCCAACAGCTCGATTGGAAGCCTCCTGTCCTTGAAAGCTGACTTTTGTCTTTCTGTGATCGACTTTGTAGACGACGGACGGTTGAAGGCGAAGACACGTTGAACCGCAGGGCTTTTGAGGAGCTCCGACAGTAGGAAGGATCCGAGACCGCCCGTAGTTCCGGTGAGAAGTACAACAGCGGGTTCGATGGCTTGGCTACTTGGGAGCACACCATCGATAGGTCCGTTCAAGCCGACGGAATGCTTTTCGATCATGGCATTGATGGCTTGCTTGTGTTGTTCATCGAAATTCTGCGTCTGTCCGGAACCACCATCATTGACAAGCGCAGCGATGCGCGCACTTAGAAGTTGGATAGTTGGGTTTTCAAAGACGACGTTAGGAGGAATATGAGTAGCAGTATTCTTAATTTCCACGTCCGGTGACCTTCGCAGAGCACCCAGGATTCGGTTTCGAAGATATGTGACACTCAAACTGTAGAAAAAGCATGGTGTGAGTATTGTCTCTCAGTTCCATTCTTTACGACATCACGCACCTATCGAAGCCTTGGGCAAACAGGTCAGCGTGGGGATCAACGAGACCGTTTGGACTAATGGCCTGAGCGTGTTCTAGCAACCATTGCTCAAGCACTCCACTGGTCCACGCTGATGGCCCCACCAAACCGTCAGGGGCTTCCGAGCTTGCTTCGACAGTATCGTACCTTTGCAGAGCATGAGATTCATGCCCACGCACGCGTGATGAAAGGACTCACAGTGCATTGATCTCTGCGTCGTAGGCCTTGAGGATCACCTTGCGTTGAACAGTGCCTTTTGGAGTACGCAGCATGGGCTTGTCAGTACTTGTGATCAGGATCATCTCCTTGAAAATGCGACTGAATGCTGGAGACGGTTTATTTGCCTCATCGATCACGGGCCTAGTTCCACTTCAGTCAACGAGCTTTTTCAGTCATGCATGAAGTACATACCAGATTTGATTTCTGAACTCGGCCACTGCTTTCTCGTCGTTGACGTCGATAGCGTGTCCGGGGCTGGGCTCGATGAGAACACCGACTTGGTTCCGCTCCCGTCCAAACATGACAACACCCTGCACAAGCGGGGAAGACCCGATGATGCTCTCCATTGGAGCAGGAACGGTTTTCTCTCCAGATGCCAGAATGATCACATCGTCCGCCCTTCCGACACTGCAACAGAGAGACAGAAGTATGAGCGCTACTTCAGGCACGAACCATCTGGGCGACTTACATTCTCCACAAGTCCTCCGTCGGATGTTTCACAAACACATCCGACGTAGCATATCCCTTGACATCATCCAAGTTCTCTACCGCCATGTACTGAGTTCCGGTCGTCTACTCGAGTTTGTTAGCACCTTCCGAAACGATAGAGGCACGGACGATCTCATACCAAGATTTGCAACTCGTATGTCTCATCTCCTTGTGGTACCCATCTAAGTTGCGGTTCATCAGCGAAACGCATCCACATCCAATGGTCGTCGCCGATATGTTGCTTGTGGCCAGCTGCCACCAGGATCCCGAATTCAGTTCCCCCGTACCCGCTGACGAGATGTATCCCAGCTGCTGAAAATTGATTGCCGATCTTGACTGGTAGTGGGCCACCGCCAAAGAACTGGAAATGGTGAGCCAAAGAGTGGGTAGATTGAATGAAATCGTACGTACGACAGAACCTAATTTCTTCAGAGTCTCGATGGCGTCCTCTGACTCGGCCATGGGCTCGAGGAGTGTCGGAACAGTCATGAGGGCGTTGGATGGCACCTTTTTGAGACACTCGATTATGTTGTCGCTTGTCGCAATCACTGGTTGCGCGTATGGATCGTTTTCGGTACTCGGGGGATAGACAACAGCGGTGACCAGGTACGCAATTGGTGCATAAAGCTGAAAGCTGCTACCAAAGGTATGGAACGGGGGCAGCGCCATGACACTAACTCGACGGGGAGCGGGAATATTAACATATGCACGGGTAGCGGCTACAAATGGTGAGTAACAGTATTATCAAAACAGTGCATGCCAACGTACGCCGCGTAAGCCATTGAATTTGGATTCTGTGACTGTGAGCAATCGGTTTTGGGAATCCAGTGCTACCTGAGGAATGAATGTAGATAGCGGGAGAATCCAAGTCCGGACGCTTCGAAGCAGGAGGGTACGGAGTAAAAGGATCAGCCGTAACCTCCTTACCAAGCTTTGGAAAAGCATAACGCAATGTGGGGAGTTCGAAAACAGTCAGCTCGGCGCCTTCGTACTCGCGGCGGATCCCATCTATCAACGCCTTATGAGCATGACCAAGGGTTACGATACGCGAACAATTTGTCTTCTTCATCATGTGAACAACCGCCGCAGCAGAGTTCCTAGGCGAAGCCGGGAATGGCTACACTGGGTGAGAACGGGACCTAAAAAAGACGGATATGAACGTACGACCCATCCAGCGACTGATAAGCCTGTAACGACGGCATGGTAAAGTATTGTGTCCGTATTGGCGATGACTATGACAACCTCTGCGTCTGCCCCTTGGCGAGATGGACGAAGAGAATGCGCAACTCGATGAGCGGCTCGACCGAATTCGAGAAACGAGATCTCGGTCACTGTGGTGGGAGTGCTCTCATTGGCGTAAATAAAAATCGGAAAGGCAGGGTTTCTTTCCATATGAAAGTTGATCAAGTCTGGGAACAAGAGCGAGAGATCAAGAGGAGGGAACTCTAGAGTAGTAAGGGCCATGGTGAAAGATGCGTTGGGTGATTGAATGACATGCTCGCAGAAAGGAGGTTTATAACTGAGTGAGCTAGAGCGTTACTAGAAGGGAAATCTCTGCGAAGAGCATATTTACGTACCGTCAAGTCATCTGTACGATGTCAGTGAGACTCACGAACCACCCTGCAACCAGCAGGACAGAATACAAAGACCGGGTCGTCCGTCGGTGTCGGTTTTCTCCCGAGATTAAACTAGCTAGGAAACACCGCGGAATATTAGCTTGACTTGATGCGCCCATCAAAGGCGATAAGCCCACAGTGATTGCCAACTCACTGGAAAGGTAACATTGATCGCCAGGTGGTCCTCCAAGTAAGTATGTGCTGGAGATGCTAGAAGGATGTGCCGCCAGCCCTGGCAGACATTTTGAGCAGACCCAACGGTAGTAGTAGATCAGTTTGATTTTTTTTTCCTATCGGGGATAGGTGTAACCCGGGATGACCGTGGTGGCCCAATTCGATGTACGACAGCGCCGCAATCATCCCATTGGGATTGAATTTGAGACTAATGGACTGGCGTGCTTGCAGAATTCGACGCCCGGTTCGGTTCAAACAAGCAACCGTTGAAATGTGTTCCCCCGCTTCTTTCGTACGTTTCTCAGACACTTCGACTCATCGTGCTGGCTGGCAACGTCCACGGTGATCCACCTCGTAATCCGTCTCCACGCAATCCGTGTGTCAAGTTGAAATCTGCTCGGATACTCGTGCTAGCGACGGGAAGGCTGGGTCCCGTTTGCCGGTTTAGGTTAGTCTGGTGACCAGCCCGTCTAATGAGGTCAGTGCAACACGCTTGCGCTGACCTCGTTAGACAGGCTGGACCGGAGGCTGGTCACCAGACTAGGTTTGGGTGCACATGTGAAAATATTCAACCCCTTGGAACACACTGACGGATGGCATCAGGGTCCGCGAGCGCGACTGGCGCTGGCGTGGTACAAAGTTCGGTTCGCGTTCGTCGCCGGACGTTGGCAGTTGTTGAAATCACGCGCAAGGTCGCATGTTGTAAATTGCAGGTGAGCCTAAGCTACACTTGCACTCACAGACAGTCTTGGGCTAGTATCGATGGCCTACTAATTATCACCGTGTGCGGCACCGATGGGCCAGTAGGTGTCAATGCCAAGCTCAGGCCCCCAAATCTGCTATATCTCAGATCGCGCGCTTCGGAACGCAACTTTCGAAACCCAGTACTCTAACTACGCATCTGCCTTGACCTCTCCGATCTCCTGCATGTTCGCCATTGTCTGATTGTCTGGCCGCACCTGGTACTGAAGTTTGGGCACCCCCGCAAGGGCTGTTTCTCTATCGCGAGATGTCTCACGTTCGTCGTCGTTGTGTGAGCACGCATGTCGATGGAAACTCGTACTCTGTCAGTTGTTGAAGTTCAAGAAATCTGTGCCCTTCCAGTGTGTTCTTGAACTAGTAAGCCCCCACTCATTGATTGGACCGCGGCATGCCACTTATCTCGCTGAAACTGTACCATCCTCTGGATTTCATCCCATCAGTTGGCGATGTATACGTACCTATGACTTCTACCTTTAAAAATTCGTTTTAGTAGAGGAATGGATTCGTGCGAGCTACATGTCTTTCCATCGATAACCTTGAAGCTGATGGACAAGCCACCCAGGCGCCACTCGGTGAACCTAACCTATATAACACGCCATTTATGTAGTGAGGAACGCCAGCGGGACAGTGACACGCCACCCTTGACATTGTCGCTTTATAACAATTCAAATCTTTCCTTTTGTCACCGCATGTGATCATCCCTTCAATCATCGCTATATTGATTTATGGAAAGGCACTAGTTGGCAACAAGGGAAAAGCAAGAAGTAACCAAGATATATTGCTAGCACAAACAACTGACCACCCTATCCTGTCCGTCCGTCACATCCCCTCCAGACACCCATCCGGCACAAATCTATGTACAACGTATGCAAGCGTGGTATCGTACAAAAAGGACAAGGAACCCGGCGGGATCATAAGTGACCACTGGACAGATAAGACAGGGGTGAAAGGAAAGAGAGAAACAAGTGGCAAAAAAGAAAAAGTAGTACGACCTTCAAGTACGAAATACAAACAAACAGAAAGCGCGACGAGATGGCGAAAAAAAGAAACCGAAACGTCGCCTTCTGACAGATATCTACAACGCAGCGTGGCGCAGGCGCGTCTTGGCCCTCACAACATGTCCCGTTTCCAGTCCACGAAGCGCTTCAGCTGCTCGAGCGTTAAAAAGATGAGAATGGTTGTCGGCTGGAGACGCGTCCATGCAGGGAGCCACCCTTTGAACATGAACATTGCGCCCTCGTTCGCGAGCGATGCACGGATCACGCCGAGCGTCGACTGCATGAGAGCATGGTGAGTGAGAACATGGTCGGATCGTCGGGGTAAAAAACGTACACTAGATCCGGGACCGCTTGCATTCATGATTCTGCTCTTGAGGACATCCGCCGGTGAACAGACGGTGGTAGCTACCGTGCCCTGCCAGGTTCACATCATTAGTATCCCCCCTAGACAACAAAAAATGGATGGGAGGGCATACGGCGGCAAAACTGGCAGTAAAGTGGCAATAGATATTGTCCTCAAAGTAGGGGGACTTCAAAAGTTCAGACTTGAAGAAATCATATCTGTATACAAAGTTAGAGATGATCACGTCTGGAAAGAGGACGCTCACGAAGCAAGTTGACTCGAATTCATCAGTATACTTCGAAAGATGTTCGGGCCGACACCACGGACGAGCGATGAAGGACCTTCCTCACGAACCATCTACACGAGCCGCATCGCGTATCAGAATCATCGCACACGATCATGAAACGGTAAAACATGTTAGCATCCCGATAGATTTCTGCAAGCAGAAGGGAACGAAAAAATGTTGGAGGAAGAAAAAAAAAAAAAGAAATAACAATATTATACATAAAGACCCGGTTATCGACAGCCGAGATATCCGATTAGAGTTCCGTGATCTGAGACAGCATCATCTGATGCGGCCCCGCGATTATGTTGCTTTCATAATCTTGTTCACATTGTCGACTACTCGGGTTAGTCTGGTGGGGACCGCGCCAAGTTCAGCCCATCGGTCTCTGGGCATCAACGATTCAACATTTCCAGACGTGGCGGCGGCCGTGCACAACTGCAACAATGCCCCTTCGAGTGACTGCAGTAGGTCAACAGAACCAATCCTGGAGAGCGGTGCAAAGTTACATTACGATGGGAGAAAGCGGATGCGAAACTGAGGTGATAGAACGGACCTCTTCCCACACTTGCGCGGCACAATGCGGAGATCACGAGAAAAGCCCCAATGGATTGCGCCAGTAGTGCGCCGTGTAAGCGGCGACCATGCCAGATATAAAGCAGCGTTTCCTTTCCGATGTTTTCCTGCTCTTTGTCTTCCTCCAGTATTGATGCTTGCTCCTTAATCGTGCTCTCTCGACTCGGGTGCGGCGTCGATGTCAACGGAATCCGTCGCAATAGTCGAAACTGTCAAGCCGGTACGACTAGAACGTACGATGATGTTCTGATGGAGAGCCCGAAAGGGGAAGGGACACGCGATCGATAACCAGGATCGACCCGAAAGATGGAGCCAAGGAATGCCTAACACGAAATGACCGACCCACAGGAGTATTGCGACGCCCATTTTCGTTCGGATTCCAATCGTATTAGACGACAGGAACAACACGGCCACGGCTTTGCGAAACCACATAACAGCTGGTCACGCGATCATGCAATCGCACACGGGAAGAAACGGAATACGACGAGACAGGAAACAAGGAAAGAAAAGAAAGCGAGACAAGCCACTTACACGGAAAAGCGCATCGAAGCAGTGCTTGTAGTTGAATCGTTTCTCTGGGGGCTTTGCAAAATCGCCTTGAAGGCGAACCTACATGGACGGCAGAGAAGAAATGTGAGAGCACAAGAGGATGGTCGGGATCGATAAACGATCACGTGACGTGGGAGAAGGAAGACGCGTGAGGACATGTGATATTGGGCATGTGGACGATACACACCATGACGACCTCTGTTGGTGGGCGAAGGTGAGAAAGAACAAAAGAGAGAGATACAAGGACACATACCACCAGGATTGCCAACAACACCAGCAATGGAGCCGGCTGAGAGGTCGAATCAGGGAGATGGCGGAAGCCAAGTTTTGGGGTATAACCTACCCATAACACCAGCGGTGGCCAAGACCCAAGGGGGTGACTGTGGGTTTGCCCCAAGGATCTTTTTGCTTTCGTCGTATGCCCAGAAGCGACAAAGACTATAGCTCATCTGTCGCAACCAAGTACCTGTGATGCCATCGTAGAGACCCCTGAAACCAGCCGTTCTGACGGTCTTCTTCACGGACTGGATCATGCGTTTATCGCCTGAGGCTTGTAAACGGACTTTGGTGAGATCGAGGGGGTGAGTAACGGATGCAGCGACGGTGGCAGCGAGTCCTCCAAGATAGAATGGGTATGGTTGTTTCTTCTTCGCTGCTGGGACGGGTGCGACATTGAGGACGGGTTGTGCGGAGGTCATTGTGGAACTGGGATCGGTCTTCGCGACCCAAATCGGACTGGGTATAAGAGGGGCTTATTTATTATGTAATATAATAGATAATATTAATTCCGTTTGCTCTGCGCACATTCTCTGGAGGAGGAGAGACATGGAACATACTTGGTGCGCGTGTCACCACGGCCGCCCCATATCCTACCTTCTCACCGAAACTTGTAGGCCGCCCGCAATATATTGACGAGGGAACCTCGGCCGAGGTTTCAGCCACGCAACACAAACAAGTCACGCACTTTATATGGCTGTCAATCAGCTACGACAGTGGCTCGACGAGTGTCGTAGCCCAACAGTCCACAACTTTGCAGGGTTGTCGACAGTTGGTACTACGATGTTGACCGGGTCTGATGTGATGCATGCCACCTAATACGGAGAGTATCAGGATTTCTACATTCCGCCCACTGAAATTGTATTCAAGCCTTGAATGAATATGAATGCCTCCTGTCAAAGGATCGTGCAGGTGAGTAATCCTCAAATGTCAGTGCCCGCAAGATTCAGTCGTTATACAGAACGTTTACATTTCGGGTTATTGGTTCACCCTGTCCAATCATTTCTCTCACGAGTGCCTGAAATCCTGAGGCTACACCAGACCTAGTGATGTGTCACATCAGATACCTAGCATGGTGAACAATTGCAACACCCTTTTTTGGTGCAAGGGTCCGTTGTGGGTTCTCATAACACAAGCAAGGTGGCGTCCATGACGACGACTGCTGAAACAAAAATATCCTGTGGGGAGTGGTGGTTCATGCACATGCCGTGCGGTGATGGTGGTGTGGGGGCACCGTGAACGGGTTGGTAGCCGTGCCGCAATGTCCGTGTGGTAGGAAAGCCATCACCTCTTCCATTAGCTCAGCGTACAGTACGGCGTACTCATGATGATTGTATCCAGAAAATCGATATATCTTTTGCCGTTGGTACCCGATACGGTGAAAGTACCCAAATGTGTCTCGGAACACTGGCAGATGAGTATATAATTGTCATCTGGTGCTAGGTTTCTGGTGGTTTTGGCTGTTGTATCACGTGGTTCGTGGTTCGTTTGCTAGCTCGTCCTCTGGATGCGAACTGTTCTCGAGATATCGCATTTGCAAGGGGTACCGGCCTCCCCGCGGTATTCTCTCCTTGGTGCGCGAAGTAACCATTGACGACATTCCAATGATCCCTTTCGGAAGTTTCGGTAAATGGTTTGGTCTCCTTGAGAAACGGGCAGAAGGCGGCGTGTGCTCCGAGGACTTGGCCAACTTGAAGATTGTACCTGTACATTTCGTTTAGGCCTTGCAGATGGCCTGGCCTACGTTATTCGTGTCGTGGCACAGGTGGACTCGGCGGAAATCAGGCAGTATCTCTAAGAATACGAACGATAGCCGGTGAGGCAAGTGAATGGAGTTCAATTAAAACACGTTATGGCACGTATTGAAGTGGGTCCGTTGTGGTCACGATGCATGATACGTAGCATACACAAACACTAGTACCTTCGAATCCATGTACAAGGTTGAGCGAGTCAAATGGACAAACACAGCCACATTTCATTCCTCAACGACTTCTCTTTCAGCCTTGACAGTTGCCACAACTACTTCAAGTGTTTCGAAGCGGTCAACACTGCGGAATGGGCCACTGCGAACACGCCTAATGCTGTACGGTAAAGCACCCTCATGCACCCACATGTTGACACGTGTCCTACAGCTCGTCGAGCTTCCATTTCATCTCATGCACCCTATATCTAATTCAGTGCTGCGCGGATCACTTTGTGTTGATATGGGGCTCGAACTTGCTGTGCGCGCCCTTGCGGGTTTTAATCTTCTCCTCGCGCGCCCAAGCCTCGCATGGATCCTTCACTTCATACAGCCAACCGCGTTTCTAGGCTGAAAAAACGATTCCTCGATGTCCTCTCTGGTGCTGCAAAAATCGACTCTCGTGGCGCCACTCATTTCTTAGAAGGGCTTTGCGCTCAGGACGACCCAGTGGTATGCTTGAATGCAATCACTGAGAGTGTTCATGGTCTGTCTTCAGTCCAGTCTGCAATGCGTTTCGACCTGTCAGTCCATTTCATCAACGGAATGGGCACCACTGTGCTGCAGTATCTCCTGGAAGCCTCCGATGTGGGTGGCGACGCCCTGGACAATCTGTTGTTCCATGTGGTGGAGCCACCCATCTTCTGGAGTGTCCTTGTTCACACATTCCAACAGGGTGCATTGAGCGAAGACGCACAATTGGTCTTCGCCAAAGTACTCTCTCGACTCTTGACTTTACAGGACCAGGATACTAGTTCCTATCGAGACGTTGCAGCTCGGACGTCTATTCAAAATAGCCTCCTCACGTCGCCCAAACTTGAAATCAGAGAGATGGGACATCTCATCAAACATACTCTCTCCAGCACCAGTTCTCTGACGGCTTACGATGTTCGTAATGGGCCTGGTGGACGCCACGATAACGACTTTCCTGACTACCATGACATCGCCATCCTCCCCACCGCTGACGAGATAATGTGTCGAGTCCCTCCCTTTCTCCGCACAGCAATCCATGATGAACTCGACGCTTCTGAAACTCCGGTCCAGGATTACTTGGACAATACTTTTCGCATGCTCCGCGAAGACATGGTCTTCGACATACGCGAGGAGATACAGGCTGCCTTACAAGAGAACGGAAAGTATCGTGGCCTCCGTATAGACGTGTCTATGGTTGGTATCTATACGGGCATCAATGATCGGAAGACTCGCTGGGGCATCACGCTGCGATGCGATAGCGATTTCTGGCAGCTGAGGGGTATGAAGGATGAGGATGCTCGGATAAATTTCCTTAAACGAGATCCTCGTGGTTACAAGATTCTAAGACATCAGTCTCTTGTCTGTCTCGTGTCCGGTCAAGATATCGTCAGCTTCGGTACGGTGAACCGCGTGGAGGAACTTCTGGCCTGCAAACCTCCAGTAATAGTGCTCCACTTGGATAACAATGTCAATATCAGAAAGACCCTTATCTCTCTTCAAACGGGCCGGGCGGTACAACTCATTCAAATCCCCACTGCTGTTTTTGCCTTTGAACCCGTGCTCGCCGCACTAAAGAAGTGGTCTGCTCCATTCTCTGAAGAGATTATACATTGGAGTCCAGGATTACCGGTTGCATTGTCACAGAACAGTGTCGCCTTGTCGCATATCGCCAATGCAATCACTTTGGACCCTTCCGTCGACATAGGCGACCTATTAGACTTCCCCAAAAGCATCCATCTCGACGGTGCACAGGCAAAGTCCCTGGTCGCAGGACTACAGCAGCATGTATCATTAATCCAGGGACCACCAGGTAAACGCCATCATTGCACTCTCTTCAAAAATGTCTCACAATCGCTGCAGGGACTGGCAAGTCGTTCATAGGAGCCATTCTGGCAAAGGCAATACATGATGAAACCCCTCAAAGTATCCTCGTCGTTTGCTACACCAACCATGCGCTGGATCAGTTCCTTGGAGACCTTCTCAAGCACGACGTCCCTGCCAAATCCATAGTTCGCCTCGGCGGTCGTTCAAACCAGTCTATGAATCACCTCTCTCTCCATGAACAACCACGCGAGCGAGGTGGGTATGATTGGGATGAAATCAATATGTTCAGAGCACGTGCGTCGGCTTGCGAAGCTACGCTCAGAACAAATTTCTCAAACATGCTGATTGGAGATTGGATGTCGCATGTCGAACGTGAACACCACAAGTTCTTCTATGCATTCTATGTGCCACCCGAGACTGGAGATGGCATGATACGCGTTGGGCCCGGCGGGCAACGCATTGATAGCGACTACCTCTTTTCGCGGTGGAGGCGGGGTCTAGATGCCGGAGTATTGAGTGGCGAGCCTCATGTCCGGGCGTCAGCTCAGATCTGGAGCATGGACCGCTCTTCCCGCCAACAGCTATTGGACAAGTGGAGAGAAGAGCACATCACCAGGGCTGTCGAGTTGATATGCGATGCCGGCGAGGAATACAATAGATTTCAAAAGTCGATCAAGGACGAGTTTACGCGACCAACTGTGAAGCTTTTGCAGCGGAAGAGGATCATTGCGTGTACAACCACGGGAGCAGCTATCTACGCTGAAACGCTCAAGCATGTTGGTCCCGAGGTTCTCTTGGTGGAAGAAGCTGGCGAAATCCTCGAAAGTCATATCTTGACTGCACTGTCATCCAGGGTCAAGCAGATGATTCTTATCGGCGACCACAAGTACGTCTTCGACGTGATCTTTTTTTTTTGGTTATTGACGATATTTCATAGGCAATTGCGCCCTAAAGTCAACAACTATCAGCTGACTGTCGAGAGGGGCGATGGATTTGACCTGAACCGCTCACTTTTCGAACGTCTTGTTCTCAAGGGCTACCCGCATACAACTCTTGCAACTCAACACCGGATGCGCCCCGAAATCTCTGCCTTTGTCCGCGAGCTCACTTATCCTGAGCTTGTCGATGCTGTCTCGACCTATCAGCGACCCGACATCCGCGGGGTCCAATCGAACGTTATCTTTGTGGACCATTCCCATCCCGAAGACGACGACGTGCTCCTTTCCGATCGTGCCGACAATGGCACCAAATCATCAAAGCAAAACACGTATGAGGTAGAGATGGTACTCAAGATAGTACGCTACCTTGCCCAACAGGGATACAAGAGGGAGGACATGGTCGTTCTCACCCCGTACCTTGGTCAACTTCACCACCTCCGTGATGCTTTGAAGCACGAAAACGACCCGATCCTCAACGAGCTAGATTCCGCGGATCTCGCACGCGTTGGTTCCCTCGTTGCCCCATCTGAGCTCAAAGCCAAGAAAGACCGAATCCACCTGGCAACGATAGGTGCGTCACAAGATTGCTAATGCAACGTTGTTTAACGGCTTGTAGATAATTATCAAGGAGAGGAGAGTGATATCGTGATTGCAAGCTTGACGCGATCAAACAAGTCCCACGCGATCGGCTTCATGGACTCTCCGGAGCGCCTCAATGTCCTCCTCTCACGCGCTCGAAATGGCCTCATCTTGATCGGCAACTCGCAGACATTTTTGCATTCCAAGAAAGGAGGTGCACTCTGGAGACGGTTCTTTGATCTCCTCGAAGACGGCCAGTATGTTTATCAGGGGTTCCCCGTCAAGTGCGAGCGGCATCCCGAACATTTGGTTTTACTCGCGCATGCGAGTGGTTTCGAAGATCATTGTCCGGACGGTGGGTGTAGAGAGCCGTGGTGAGTCACGTAGCCTTGCCATCCCCATAACGCTAAACTCTGACATGAATTGGTTTTGTGCAGCGGATTCGTGCTCGCATGCGGACACGCGTGCACGCTCAAGTGCCATCCGCATCGATCGGGGCTTTTTAACCCCCACGACACGGCGCAGTGCAAGCACAAGATGAGCGCGATATGTCCGGCGGGTAATCATAGGATCGGCTGGGAGTGCAGGCTTGGTCGGCCCTCTGTTTGTTCGGGTTGCATCAAGGAGGCTGAGCGTCTGGAGAAGATCGCGCAACAGGAACGTGAGGCACGGAAGAAGCGGGAGGAGGTTGAGGCGGAGCAGAGGCGGCGGGCGGCTGGGCTGGAGGCGGAGAAGGTTGCTGAGCAACGGAGGCTCCAGGATGAACGCGGCGTGCGTATGCGAGAGGAGGCAAGGAGGCAAGAAGAAGAAGTGCGCAAGAGACGGGAAGAAGAGGAGAGGAAACGAGCCGATGAAGATCGAAAGAGGCAAGAAAGAGAAACGCGTGAGAGGCAGGAAGAAGAAAAGAAGAAGCAAGAGGAGACCGAGCGACTTCGTCGGGATGCCCTTAGAAGGACGGAACAAGAAGAGCGACGACAGGGGCATGCGTTCGTGGCACTGGCTGAGAGACGAGGGAGATTGATCGCCGGGACACAACGAGCAGACGCGCGTGCAACTGCTGTTGCACGCGCCAAAGAGTTCGATGCGGAAAGGGAGAAGACAGCCAAGAATTCGGAAACAAGTTCAAGCTGTACTCTTCAGTGATCGCAATCGCAATCAACCGCCAGGAAGTGTAGAACCTCAAGAAGAGATATATCAAGTAGTCGGTGAGGTTGGAAGTGGGAATATATATAATAATTTATCGACAGTTGAATCGCTTGCCACCGAGTCACGTTATATACTACACATCCGACGGAAAATACCTGGCTCACTGATCATGATTGGCGAAGTGTGCATGCATGGGTTCGATGCACCCGTCCGACGCAGATCTATTCCTCAACTTGAAGTTGAAGCTCCGGATCCGCGACCTGTATTTGAAGGTGGAGAAAAACCTATTGACAAGCTTGAAGCACAGCACCACGAGTAATACTACAATCTCAACCCCCTACGAGTCCGGGTCTCTCATCCTGCATCTCCATTTATATGGTAAGTCAAGGGACGAGTTGCTGTTTGCAAATCTTGGTAATATGAGATCTTTTTCATTCCTGGATGGTTAAGTCGGGAATGGCTAACAATCTCGAGCAGACAATCAGTAGGGAACCTGCCTGATGTCATGGGACATGCCACCTCGAATGTATTGCCTTAACTGACCCATCACTATGGACTAATGAAATACTTGAGGAATGGTTGCTAGATCACACCCTTGCCGTATCAATCCCAGATCCTCATGCCGGCCTCTTTTCTCATGGTGCGAGACCTTTCTTGAGATGACTCCGTGATCGAAGAGCTGAAGCTACTCAGTCTCTGCCAGGGCTACGTGTCACGTGGACCTCCAAATCCTTCAGAGTCTGTTCCTGTTTGTATTGGTGGAGCGAGAGGCCCCAGATAGTTTGTCGCACCTTTCACTAATATCCACCGGTGCGCATTATGGCCATTCCCACAGATCCGTACAACGTCCGGTTGACTGACAATGACTCTCATTCTACTTAAAGAGCCGTGGGCGTTGCACCGCCCATTTTTGGTTGACGTAAAGTTCAACATCATAAGCTGTTCGTTGCGATGTGAAGTGAAACATGTTCCACGCCGCACCCCGCACAATGGCTCTACACAGCCCTCTCACCATCATATCCCCCACGGTCAAGCATGATAGCATATTGGAAACTTGAACCGTATGATTGGGTATGTCGTTCACCCATGCTGACTGACTCATTCGCATTTGTTGCCCAGCACGCTTCCATGTACTTGCTAGTGGGCGATCATATCGGCATCGTTCCATCATCGTGTTGATGCGGTTGGCGCCTAAAAGTACCACTGGACCGCCATCTTAATTTCGTACTGGAACCAGCTGATATTAGCTGATCATCATTTTCGTTTTGCTGTGCTCGTCGTTTGTGATATGCCACGGTACGCCATCTTCAAGCTGCGGCTTTGCCACGTGCTTGCCACTGATCATGTTGCGTAGCAGGGTTTCCGTCTGTGGCATTTAATGCCCTGTCAATCACCCATGTTGGCTGTGACATTCTCTGCCTGCGTCCGAGGATGCCTGATGCCCGGTCATATTTTTGTCGTGGCTGAAAATAGCTCCGCGGGATCGTCTCCGCCGTCTTAATTTCGTACCGACGTTGGCTTATATATTCCGCACTTTCTGGTGTCCGTCTGCAAAATATCCCCTGTATCTCTTGCGGGTTTTGCTATTTCACTCCACTGGGCCACTGCGCATTCCAAGCTCATCGCCTCCACTCTATAACTACTAAGCAACCGTCACAAACATTGAACTGAATGGTTATACAACCTGTATGTTCAAGTTAATCTTCCGTTACTCGTTCATTGATGTTACTGTGCTTCCCAGTTGCACCCTTCGTCGCTGTTGGTTATGACTACAGTGAGCTATACATCCTTATATATATTTCCTCGTGCGTGACACGGCACAGCTTCGTCAGTATTTCAATCCTCACATTCTCGGATGAGGTACGTTCCCATCATGATTCATTAGCATCATAAATAACTTGAAACAATCTGTCTGCATGACAACTCAGCCGGATTGAATATATTTGGGTCAGTGTGTACTTTTTGCAGGCCAATTACATACTCTGATATGGTTGTAGAACAAACCATGGACATGGGTGTCTATATTATTTGTTCTGGTGAGTATCCCAGCTATCTCAACAATCCTATCCTGACTGCTGATTTGCATGCCCATTATTTGGGGAGAGCAGATCCTTGAAGGAAAGGGGTACAGAGCAGGACAAAGAAATCAAGATGAAAGAGAGGGAAAATCACTGGTAATGGTACATAATAATGCTGGCAGGTTTGCCTGCTGCATGATAGAGCAATTCAGCTGTATATGTTATCTATGCCTCACTTCTGCCTGACATGCTTGAGAAGTTTGACACATCTCATCCATGAATCATTTTTTGATCTTTCGGTACAGTAAGAATTTCATATGGTATACATAGTCTACAAGTGTTTAGTTTGCAGGCGTAATTTACGAGATGCCGGGTACAACATGGTGCCACAGTGCATGACTTTATCATGGTCCATTCTATCATTCTCGAAGATGCACGACCTGCCAGGATTATGATTGCTTTCGATCAAGCCAGACTTATTAGTCTCCTCCACTAGCACCTGCGCTGCAACGTTCCCATCACGGTTTTGAAAGTGGGGTCCTCATAGAACGGAATGGACCTGGACAATAAGCTTGTCTCTGCTATTACCGCCACTGGCAGGTCACTCCTTGGTGCAGGTTGGGTCGATCATGATGGAGTATAGTGAGAACGATGACCGCAATTCGGAATCCTCACAGACCCGATCGCGGCTCGCCCAACGCAACATACATTACCGCATTCTGGGATCCATTAAAATGGTGGTGTCTCGACTTCAACTTGGCGGTGCCTTCTCTTGAGGACAGCATTCGAACATCGCAGAACGCGGTTGATCTCTGGCTAGATCCACACCAAAGTCGGACCTCCGCTTCCTGTTCACTTCCTCAGTTGGATCTGCACGGTCTTGGGGACAACGTTAGAGGTCCATTCCCAGAAGAAGTTCAACTTGACCCTCCCGTTGCTGTCGAAGCTGGTTATGGAGAGACCAAATATGTCACTGTCACTATCCGATGATTCCTCAAAGAAGGTATTGATATGGACTGACAGATTATCTCGCAGTGGCTTACGCGCAACTTCTTTCCACATCGGCCAAATTGTTGGTGGGCTCGGTGGCTCTTGGGCCACAGATTAGTTCCCGGTCCTTGTCAAGTTTAGTATTGCACTTGGCGTACTCCCTGAACCCCCTGGTGTGAGTGACGCGACATCTTCTACGTAGTCAACAATGACAATCTACGTTCATGTTCGTGCATTACCTAGGTCGTGTCTTGGCTACGTCAGAGCAACGTAGCTCGTGTCATTTCGGAGATGGCGTTTACGAAGGAGGCACTAGTACCGACTGCACTGAACATTTGTTAACCCCCGCGGAGCGCCTAGGATAGAGATCATTGGGTCCATATGACACTCGATCATCAAAACGAAAAAGGCCTTGGACATGGATGTCCTCCCGATCGTTCCATTCGGAGAGTGGTTTCCATTGTTGCAGAAGAAGGCTGAGAACGTGTCAGGAGACGAACTGGTGAAGACTGAGTAGAGTTGGATGTCTTCCAGCGCAATGCCTGTATGATGGATGCTGACATGTCTGACACAGCTAGTAACCAGGTTGCTTGCGTTCTTCGGAGCATTGGCATGTGGGGACCAGCGTATCCGTCTCCGCAGCCTCAGGGTCGCTACCGTGGAGGCAGCTGGGATGACGAACATTAAATCTGGTCGATGATGGCAAGTATGCTAGCAATTGGAGAGGTTGAGGCGGATGCGAAGGTGGTATTAGAGTTTGAAAGGTGCCTTCTGCAGTCGCGTACCACCGTCTTTTTTGCGCTGCCACTGGCAAGTAGCATTTCATTCTCATATTCAGAAAATTGGAGACTGCACTTATGCTTGTGAGTGACCAGGTGAAAATGGTGTTTATGATGAATAAATGGAAGAACTTGAAACCTGTGCGATTCGCGCTCGTGATGTGAGGTCAATTGACTCGGACTCAACGAACAATCGATCTAACGTATATCGGTGTGCTAGAGATGTTTTTCAGGATTGACATCGCTCTTGCCATTCGGACCTGCATAATGGAAACAAGCTTAGGCTGTACAACAACTTGAAAGCCTCAGCGGGTGCGATCTACCGTTGCTGTCGGGCTGCGACTTCAATGTGTTGATTGATGGCACTCCATTTGGCGCCGCACCGCCACAATATCTGGTAGGTATGCTTTTTTTTTCCCGGCGCTTTGGCGCTCTCGAGAACTACAGCATACTGCAGCTATTATCTTTGGATTAACGCGCGCCAATTTATTCTATATATGAGCTCTGGGTAAAGCAGGCGCTATCGGTGTTGTTCTTCGCCCACTCCCTCACTATTCAATGTACTTTCCCTTCCTTTGTCCTTGGGCCTGTCCCGCCATTATCAGTAGCCCGTGCTCATCCCGTGTTCCAAGAACCATCGGAAATTTCTACGGGCCGTTGGCTTTAGGTGCGTTCTAGACCATCGAGTGGTCAAACTGCTAAAAGGAAATCTTCTGTATAGAACACGGATCTTACAGGATGTGGCTAGTTAATGTTTACAGCACGGCGTTTTAACGAGCCATCTGCAAGTACCGCCTTGGTGGTTCAAGGAATGTTCTCGTTATCCACACAGTCACCGTCTTGGTGTTTCATGTAGGATTGCGAAC
>QFEQ01000373.1:254751-276092 GCA_003316335.1 Hemileccinum impolitum
GAATAGGGAAGTTTCTTTCGTTTCACAGCTTGGGATGTCCACTCCTCAATCCTTGCGGTGGTCAATTATTATCGGTCAGTGAATGTCCCTCAGACCTACCATGGGATGTGTTTTCCTTTTTACCAGCTTTTGTGTCGTGGCCCATACAAGTTCGCTGATGAAGGGGCCCGGGTACGAGCTTGCATGCAATCTCCGGACCATTGAATGTATACCGCTGCCGCCATGATTCTGCAAGTTGATAATTTACGCTCTACAACGTTCCGCCCCATTAGGTGGGTCTGTCAACTCCATCTTCACGTAACCACTCAGTTGAGTGTGTTTGCGTATATTGCATGTTGCCGAGCCATAAGGACACGGTATTCATGGCCTTACTACAGCTTGGCTTACTACCCATCGGCTGTCGCATATTCTTTTGTTCCCGGAATTTTATGTCTGGACTTTTCTATCGTTCCACCAAGTCAGACTCATAATCCATTTTTAGAGTGATAGCCGGTGCGCATCAGACACTCATTGTGTTCCTTGCAGATGCATTGCAACATGTATTTACCGCAAGGTGTATGCATGCATACTCGCTAAGGTCAGCTAAGGCTATAAAAGAATGGTAACCCATCCGCATCTCTGGTAGAAGCCAACTTTTGGACCTACACATACTCACCGTGTTGCTCATTCGTCTCAACACTATGGGTCACTTCCTTCCTAACGAGTATTCCCTCCCAGTCTCGTATCCCACGCCAGTATTTGGTGACGGGATGGAGGCAGATCTCGGGTCTGCACCTCCATTCATGCCTTGTGACCAATATTCTTTGTCTCCTGCCGGCGTCCAAGCTACATCGCAGAATAACTTCCCCGACTCCCCATTTCACCGCACAGGACCTAGCCAAACTGCAGCAGGGGACTCTTCACGCCGCACTGCACCAGCCTTCCCTCGTCGCACACCTTACCCCATGCGGAATAATAGCGATATTGGCCATTCGCCATCGTTTCCTATCCCTGGTCCATCAGAATCTTCCGCTCATGGAAGTCAGCAAGCTTCGAGATACGATGTGTGTCCATGCTGTGGTGTTCCATTAGGCGTCACTAACACCGTAGTGGTCGATAGGTTGTTGTAGGCGGCGCCCACTCCATCCTCCCTCATGAACAAGAACAGGAAACCTCCCACATTTCTCCCTGTACGACGACCTCCGCACCCACCCATAATCAGACACCGCCAGCCAACCCATATCCCGAGCACGTGGTGCTATGGTTCCTCACGTGCTGGAATGCTGTCATTATCAATGGCCCGCGCAAATTCGTCCCGCAGAGTATCTACGAGCCACACTCCTAGGGAGACAGGGAACGTTATGTATCTCTCGCCAGGCTACACCCACCCATCATATTTCTCAAACAAGACTCGCCTGAATGGGGCATACCCGTGCAACATCTATTGTCCAAACAGGTGACGCGTCTAGTCGAGGGGAGTGAGCCGGCGTTCGCCTCGTGTGGACCATCGATAGGGATCCGATTGCAAGTATGTCACCCTTCAGTGTCATGACTTCCGTAACTGATGGGATCCTCTAGTGGCCAGGCTATCAACCGTGCCACAAACAAGTCTCGACGAAAGACTACACTCCCAGACGACGCATGATCAACAAGGCGAAGCTTGCTAAAGTCGTCGCGAGGTGTGTCAAGCAGTTCATGGACACCATGAGCGGACAAGCGACGCAAGTCGGGTCGGATAGGCAATGGAAAGTCGGTCCCTTTGATATTACGGTAAACGATATCATCCTCGTGAGCCTTCATCACGTGTCTCAGGGGAGCTGGCAACCCCAGCTGCGTCTCCGCAGAACAATCGGGACCAATGTTACCGCGGGACCACAGAGCCATCACGGATCCTGATGGAGGACAGGTATCGCTTACCGCTCATTAAATATCCCTTCATCTCGCAAGGATAATGCTCCTGTTTAGTCCAGTTGGGTACTCACAAGGACTTATGTGCTCACAGACTTGTCATGACGTACGTGGGCGGGTCCGATAGTGCTCGATCGGTCATAGCAATGTACTATATATATATTTATGACAGTGTTGCCGGGGTTGATGTGGGCCAATTCTTCTCGAGAAAGACATGGGGATTTTCTGGGTTCTCCATGGCTCCGCAATGATATCGCCATAGTCGCAAGCTCAAGCTCGAAATGCATGTATACAACGTCTACCCTGACGTTCCCCTTTGCAAACACCTCATCCCACACCCCACGCCAAGATTCGGGAGAATGAACGGTTTGGCTGCCCATAATAGTGGGGTAGCGACCTTATGTTCGCCCCAGATCATGGACCCAAGGCTCAGGAGACAACAGGCCCCCCAATACCTTGGCCAGTTCAAGTTGTCTCTCCTCCGAAAAGAGATGGGAAAATTCGGCTGCGTGGACCACTGCACAGCGCCCGGCGAGGTCGTATGCGCTTTCCTGCACTCTGAGAATGTGGGTCCTGAGATCGTCTTCGTCGTTGTTTCTCATTTGAAGAAACCCGCTTGCTCTGGAGAGAGCCTGTAAGCCGCGGTGAGTGACTCGATGTCAAACTTTGTGACGACTGAGATCTGGTAATCCCCAGCACCAGCACCAGTGCATCCTGCGAGCCTTTGCATATGGATTTGGGGATGTGCACGTCGGGTTACCCTGATCATTAGTCAGTAAGCATCTCATTGAATAAGCGATCAGATGAGTGCACCACGTCGTGTCGCCGGCACTGGGAAGATAAATCACCCGATTGCAAGTTGGCCGCCTATTCGGATTTTTCCGACCCAAGCTGGTCACCAGAAGGCTAAGCCTACCAAACGACCTTGGCTTGAAGCGTAGACTGGTGTGTCATGTACAATCCCCAAGTCCACGACTCACTGAGAATGTGATGTAAATATTTGCCAGCTCAGATTGAGTTGGATTTGCAGTAATTTACTAGCCTCTTGTAATTTTGCCGATTCGACGCATGATGCGTTGTATGACGAACACGAACTAGTTCTCATTCAACACTGTCATGGCCTCACCTCCTCGTCCTGCTCTCCCTTTGCCTCTGCCCCATGAGCCGTGACGATCACCACAGACGCACCAAAGGTTTTTTGGCCACACAACAGTGACAACACACACAATCAGTCCCGGAAGACACCTAAAACTTAGAGCTCATTTCCATCTTACCACACCTTGCCACTGTCTACCCGATACCAATGTTCAATTCACCATCGATCTCATCGCCCAAGGATGAAAAACGCGCCATCGAAGAAAAAGAGTCAGAGAGACGAAGCCGGATCGTCAGAGGGAACTCGATAAGCTCAGGCGACCCAGACGGCTGGTAGAACTTGGACATGTTACAAAGAATGATGCTGTGCCTCTAGAGAGCCTGAGGAACCCGATTCAAGTTAGTCCATGTGCACCCAGGCTGGTAGACACCATCATAGCTCCGTGACTGCCGCTGCCACTCTGAACCTGGTCAGCTATTTTTCATTCTTGTTGATTGACAATTGATCGAACGACAGTGAATACATTGGCATCCTATCTGGCAGAGGCCAACCACTACTATTGATCCATCAACTTGAATACCTCCGTGCTTTGGGACTCTCCGATCGCAACCCAGATAGAACGTGATGTTTTTGAGACTCCCGACAGAGTGATGTACTCGTTTTTTCAGGCTGAAGTCCGACAGAAGCACGCACTTTTACTAATACGACCATCAGGGTGACAGTCGTGGAAATTATTCTTGCCGCCTATTTGGATCTCGTCTTTCCGAGCTAAAGGATTCCAGTTTTGTTGTCCGATGCTCCGGGTTCGACGTCTGACACATGTTACAGTATCATGGCGGCAGGACCCATGTGCATGACGGGATACTCGTGTAAGCAGCAAGTGATAATCCCAACCCGCTAAACTTGTAAAAGAAGGTCAGTCATGGCGCTTTGGCCCATCACAATGAGAAGCAATCACTGGCATGGATGTTAACATGACTCTTTGATCACATTTTCGGCGTTCTGATTGGATGTAAATTAAGCTCCAGTGAACCTTGTTCGCTAGTGCATCCACCATCCCCGAAACGTAAAGTACTACTGTAACTCGGCCGAGGTTGCAAAGAGCCGGGTCATTATAAATGCAACTCACAGAAGGTAGGACAACGCAACAGACTTGAAATTTCAATTGACCTTTATGATAGCCACCATTGAATCCTCTATCTGAGCACTGACATCCATACTAGGGACTGGAGGCGCGCCCGAATGCACAAATTTTGAACTCAAGGCCTTCCCACCATAAATTGCACGCTTCTTTTTTGATTTCTAGGCCCATCAATGGAACGTCACTATGTCGTTGAATGCACAGATGCATGGAATGGAATTCGCTTGGTTTGGCCTGGTTCAAGGATGCATAGCTAGACTACAAACGGATCGACCTGTTCGGCTCCAAGTCACATCACGCCAGTGGCATCCACCCTCTCACGCTCCTTGAACACTACGGTATCATGTCCCTCGAAGAAACTCCCAAGTCAAAAGGTGTTGCTCTGGTGACAGGCTCGGCCAATGGCATAGGTCGGACCATCGCCCTCCGACTCGCGAGCGACGGCTACGACATCGCTTTAAACGATCTTGCTGTAAACAAACACAAGCTCGATGAGACGAGCGAAGAGATCACCACAAAGTATCCAGAACGGCGAGTATGTGCGCTTGTAGCGGACGTTAGTATCGAGGAGGAAGTGAAGAACATGGTCAATAGCGCGGTCGAAGCTTTAGGGCACCTCGACGTGGTAAGTCGGCATCTCAGACCTATCAATAGTTTTTGTCTCGAGACTGACGATTCTCTGTGAGATGGTCGCAAACGCAGGTATCTTGAAAACGGGCCCAATCTTTACAAGTACGTTCCTCGTCTCATACAGGGTGATATCAATCGTGTCTGACTCAACAACCCGAATAGCGACTGCGGAAGACCTGGATGCTGTGTTAGCAGTCAATGTTCGGGGAACATTCCTCTGCTATAAATACGCAGCACAGAAGATGATAGCGCAGGGAACCAAAGGCCGTATTATTGGCGCCGGCTCTCTCGCAGGCAAGAAAGGTCAACACGTCGAGCTCCTATTTCTGCAGCTCAATCAAATCCTTACTAACGCGGTCTCGGTACCATTATAGGACACCCATTCATGAGCGCATACTGCGCGTCAAAGTTCGCAGTTAGGGGATTGACTCAGACCGCAGGTAAGACCACTCGATGTTCTTCGATGTGGCTGCTTGGTCTGATGGTATGGCGGCAAGCGGCCGAATTTGGGAAGTATGGGATTACCGTGAATGCATATGCGCCGGGTCTCGTTGAGACTACGATGCGTCAGTCATTCGTCAACGCACACCTCTGTGTCTATTTCTTACGAATCCTGACCTAGTCGATACACTGCGAAATGGCACGGTGAAGTACACAGGCCGCGAAGGGGACGTCATTGAAACGGTAAGATCATAACGCAGGCTTGACCATTCGTCCGATCCATGCTTACCGACGTGAAACAGTTCAGGCAGAGGGCGGCAGTTGGTTACTTGGGTACTACGAAGGATATTGCGGAACTCGTCGTCTACCTGGTGTCACCCGCGGCACACCTCATCACTGGTACGCACCGTTTGTTTTTGTCATGACAGACGGCTCAAAGCGCTCGTCTATTATAGGCCAGACGGTAACTGAGATTTCACTGCAAGCAGAATATTATCTGAACCCTCACACCATTTCGCAGATTTCCATTGACGGTGGAACTTACTTTGACTGAACAACATGATACTCCCAGACCGCTCTTTTCTTGCCATTCCAACGGCCACCTGTATTTTACTCGTAGAGAGTCTGCTTTTAGGCCTTACCAGAATGCTTATGTAACCTTTGTATGTATGTCAAAACTCGGCGACCCGAATCAAATTGAATCAATTGATTGTCAACACTGCACTGGTGGGCCACCGTCTGAGATTATTAGCCACATCATTTTTCCTTGTCGACTTGACACCCTCAGGATCGAATCACCCAAGCATCTAAAGTTTATCCTAATCTCCTCCGAGAGAAAGCCGAATATCGAAATTTGCCAATAGCTCGATGGGCGTTCAAGTTGACCTTACAGCAAAGCTGAAGGTCTCGTAATTTCGCAACAATCGTTCCCCCAATACAAACCCACAGCACAAGGTCCCGATGGTACGGTTACTTTTGTTGACTTCCGACTTACCAAATCCGATATCCGCCATTCGCCGAAATGCAACTGACCTTGATCAAGGTTTTAATCAATCCCCTTTTTGCTACGTGTGCTCCAATCATAATTATGGAAGTCAAACACGAGCTGTAGCGAAGCGATAACATTACGTATTATTTATTGCCATCACATACATTCGGGATCCATCGAACGACAAGGATGCGTGCCATTTTAACCCCACAAATAGTTTTCGCTCATGGAGGTTGACGATGGAGCCATTCTTTCGCGCGCCAGTGAGCCATTCTTTTGCGTTTCCCAGGTACGATTGATGGGTCTAAGAGTATCACTCAGTCTTGTTCAGCGTCATCGAGAGTCTAGCAGTAATTCTCACACTCCTTCGGCTTGGATTTCGGTTGAGGATACAGCGGTTTTGGTGGGAAGACGCTTGGGCAGCGGTTGCATCCCTTTGCACCCTGATATCCATCGTCTTTACGCCTACTTTCTTCAGAAATTGCAAGTGTTCCGAGTGTTGGGGGACTCTCAAGTTGACACTAGGAGTTGTCTCGTCACAGATCATACTGATGAACAAGTCGTTATCGCTGGTTGGATCAATGCATACATGTTTACAAGCATCGTATGGTACGTACCTTTTGTTGTTTCGTGGTTCAATGAGACGCATTGATTATCAGGTCCGTCCGTATGAGTTTTATCTTTGCGCTTATCAGAATTGCCCCTTCGATTGTTGCGCGCCGCATTATATTCGTCATGGCTGCATTCTTCCTCCTTCTCATGGCGACAACATTTGCTTTGCAGACATGGTGGTGTGTCGATAACATGAAAACTGCGTCCGCACGATCTCTCCCGACCTACATGTTGCCGAGGGTCATAATAATCTTTCAGCTGACGAGTAAGTATCTAAGTGCACTTTCCTGAATCACTCGTTTATGCTTTGTTCTAGCTAATTTTGTTGTTGACACAACAACCGTGGTGTTAGCATTAAAGCTTCTCTGGAGAGTCCAGCTGCCCGGAAAACAGCGCAGGATGATGCTGTGCCTATTCTCAGGCAGTAAATTCCTGTGCATATTTTCATTGGCACATTCCATTTCTCAATTAGTGGCCGGTCAGACTATCCAAGAGATTCTTGCCAACCTGCAGGTACGCTTGTTCCTGCGCTCGACGGACGACCTCTTGGATGGGTGATCGAAATTTAATCAGATAACGGTGTTCCTGATCGTTTGCAACCTGCTCGTCGTCGTCACGTACTTTTACCGAACTTTCCTTCGCAGCACCAGTTCGGCGCTGACGGATGGCGATGACGACTTTACAACCCGACCCTGTAGAAGCACACGGACATTGACGACGGTGGATTTGGACTTGGCCACCAGATCGATGAGCGACGTTGAAGACGCGTTCTGTTCTTTATCCGCTCCTTCGACCCACTAGTGGACTGTGAACGTGGACTACCAGTCGTTCATCGAATTGCCAGATGACATGCCTATGATGCCCCGAGGGGCTCCGCTCCGCACGAAATAAGCTCGTCGTGATGTTAGGGGCAGGCTACGGCTGCCCTGAGAGGTTATCCATGTGTGAGGGAGAGGCTGAGCTGGGGTGTTGAATATATTTGCAGTGCCAAGCAGGCACACGGATGGGAGATGTCAGCAGTTTCGAGCCTGTAAAGGCTCTCGGTGTCAGGGGACTTACCGCTACCGCAACCGCCGCCCGTCCAGGGTTGTTTAGGGAACTACCATCGGGCAGAGGCGGTATCCGAGGTGGAGCACATGCACGATCCTCCACGGGATGGTGGTTGAAGGTTTGGGTGAAGGGGTGGGGATAAGGAGCTTCTTATCAGCAAGGAGCCACCACCCCAAGTTGCGGTCCCGCGGGCTGCCAGCTGACGCATCTGACCTCTTTCGGTAGTCTAGGCTGACACACTGCCAGTGTGGGTATACTAGGTCACGCACAGTCCGATCCGTCGCCATGCAAAGAGACATGGACTGATTGGTAGCGTACATTTTGGATTTCCGCAAACACGGTATAGTCTTCCCCGACCACGTATTTGAAGCTGGGGCGGATCTAGTACATTCCAAGCAACAATCAGGAATCTTAAACACAAACGTCGCCTTTCTTTGAGCAAATGGAACATCTCGATTGGTCCGTCCATTTACTAGACAAATCTAGGTGGCAGCGTTTGTTATCCACAATGCAAACAGTAAGCCCTAGAATGCCTTTTGCATCTGCGTCAATTTGAGCCTATCGGATCACCTAAACAGCACTAGCAGACGGGTTATCTCGTGCAACTGTCTCATGCACACCCACGTTCTTTCCTGACTAACTGGGAGTGGACGGAGGCGCTTGCTGAATGAGGTGTGCCCCTTACCTCGAGGTGCGGCCACGTGTGCAGACGTTTTGACTCTGATATAAGCTTGTGTTCAAGTTTCATCCGAGTCATCATGTGGCTCCACGTGCCAAGAGGTTTTCTTTTATACTTACATGACAGCTCTCGGTGCATATAGATGCGGCACTGGCAGGGTGCTTGCCACTGCTTGGGCACGTTGATTCGGAAACCTCATGCCATGTTTAAACGTGCTGCGTTTGACCGAAACACTGGCATCGGAGATAGGCTTGGTCAGACACTGATCCTATGGGTGTGAGTATCTATACTTGGTAGAACGGGTAACTCGGACAGGTCATGGCGACAACGTATAATCTATGAAATCGCATCTTTCATCTTTCATCGATCATCTTTGGTGTTGCATTGGCACACGCTGTTAAATTGTTGATCACAATCACAGATGCGGTATCGTGGAAAGACCGTGGGGGGTCTGTCACCGCTCGGGTAGACCCTGAGCCCAAAACGGGTCGTGCTATACGTCAGAAAGGCTGTCGAATCGTGTTTATCACCGAGCTTGGCGAGTCAGAAATGTTTCAGAAAAGCAGTGAAGATGGAAATGGGGACGGAGTGACAGATGATGGATGGATGGGGAACTGCACTGCCAGTGAGATGCGGAAATGAGGGTTGGACGGGTTTTGAAGTTGCCAAGGTTGGGGACTAACCTGAAGGGAATTGGGGGGCTCAGAGAACGCCTGGGGGTGCGCTGTAATCGCTGTTACAGTATTCAATATTCAGGCTCGAGCAGGCGTGGCGAACGATGCCAGCAATCCAAGAGGCCCGCTTTACTCATGTTGCTGCGGTCTCGGCGCTGTTGCCAGTGTAGTTATGCTTATGAAACTGCGGACGTGACGTGTGCACAATTAATTACTGCTCGGTTTGCAGCATTCCATCATTATCATGATACATATACATATACAATATATAACACATATAACACCTCGTCTTCTATGCGGTCTCACAACTTCTTGACTTGTCCCCATGTCATCCCCTCAGGCTCAGGCTCCTCCTCCTCAACCCCCTCCCTCCTCTGGATCTTCCCCGTCCACCCAATCCAACACCGATCTCTACCCAGAACAAGCCTGGTTCTGTCTCGCCGTCTTCCTCTTCCTCATCGGTCTTTTCAACTGGGGCTCGGTCTTGCATTCCAAACTCATCAGACACCGCAAACCACGAAAGAGCGCCGACGAAGAGTCGACCCACTCCTCCACTCGCGCAAGCACCACCGGATGGTCCTTTGCCCGTCTTCCCCTTGCCGCGGTCAACGCCTTCCGCGTCCTCGCCTTCCGCTGCACACTCAGGTTGGGCACCTATGATCTCAGGGTCGCTGATATCTTCCTCACGTCGGCGTACGTCGCCTTCCTCCTCGCATGGACCTTTGTCGGTGGTAGGTCCCGCATTGCGCCTTTTCCGCCCCCGTGATGGGTTTCATCCTCGCTGTCCGTAGATACAGATCTCACGATAACGCAGTCAAACGTAAGTCGTTGGAGCGGTCGTGCGGGCGTTCTTGCTGCAAGTCAGTTTCCGCTCGTCACGGCTCTCGGCACCAAGAACAATATCGTATCCCGTGCGTGATCCCTGTCCCTGCCCAACGTCAAGCTCAGCTCTTTGCCTGCAGTCGTCACCGGCATTGGCTATGAAAAGGTTCATCTTTTCGATAGCATCCTTGCATGTGTAACCTCATTTCATTCTCAGCTAAACTTTCTACACCGTGTCACTGCACGGTCCTGTTTCGGATTACTCTTGATTCACGCTGGCGGGGAACTCTACACCATCCCCAGGTACGTTCGTGTGGTTGTCCCATACATACGTTCTTATCACCTGGCATCAGCACGTTGCTCCAGGAAACATGGATTCGCCTTGGTCTAACAGCGGTGGTGTCGCTCGCCATCCTGTCGATTGTTTCATTGCGTGTCATTCGTACAAGAGTCTATGAACTCTTCTTTTACATGCACTTCATTGCGGTGTTGTGAGCGCACTTCTGTCAATCCACGGTTTCTTGTCTTACAATTGTTAGCATTTTCTTGTTAGCGGCGTACTTTCATACTAAACAGACAGAGTAAGCACATCTCTCTCCACTCCATTAAAGAGATGATGCTGATATCCACAAATCCAGCCATTCATACTGGATCTGGCCATCTTTTATGTTTTGGGCTCTCGATCGTCTAATGCGGCTCGCGCGCGTCGTATTCAGCAACCACTTGTATTGTGGATTCGGTCGGCGTGCCAGGTTGCAAGATGCAACCACAGAACTGCTCTCGGATGACTTTGTCCGGGTAAGAGTGCAGCGCCCGCCTCATGTTCAGTGGTCCCCTGGACAGACAGCGTACCTTATCATGCCATCCGTGTCCGCGTTTCCACTCGAAGCCCATCCCTTTTCCATCTCGAGCATCGATTCTGTCCTGTTCCAGCCTAGCACCAGAGAGTCAGAAACTGCGCAGTGGAAGGAGCTTGTCTTCCTCATCAATGTCCGAAGTGGGTTTACGAAGCGCTTAAAGGACGTGGCGGCGCAAAACCAGACTGTCAAACTGTTCATCGACGGTCCATATGGGTCGGCGCCTGACATGGACACGTATGATACGGCCATATTTGTTGCGGGTGAGTTGCCGTCACATTACGCTCACGTTGCAGCCAATCTGATGCTGACTGACTTTTTTTTGTGCAGGAGGGTCAGGCGTGACGTACACGCTGCCTGTCTTCCTGGATGTGATCGAGTAAGTGACTTTGCATGCTTACGTTTACGGCGCAAAAAATGTGTCGTAATTTTCTCAGAACCGCCCGCAAGGGACCAATGCGTTGTCGTCGGGTGGTGTTTATCTGGGCAGTACGCGATGCAAGTGAGTACGATGCGATGCGATGCGCAGCGCGCCGTGAATATTGACACGCCTCCGTCACACGCGCGCAGGTCACGTCCATTGGGTCTCGGATGCGCTCTATCGTGCCCACGCTCTCACGCCGCGCTGGCTGACGGTGTCGATCAGGATCTTTGCCACGCGCGGCGGACTGCCTTTTACAATGAGCGAGAGTAAATTGGACAATACCGATCCGGAACAGACCCCGGATAAGGAAGGTGGTCATGATTGGTCCAATTGCATGACGCCGGCGACACCGTTGCCAGTACCGCCGTCGGTGAGGGTGGAGAGTGGACGGCCAGATTTGGGGGCAATTTTGAGGGGGGAGGTGAGCACGGCCACAGGGAGTATGGCTGTCACGGGTGGGTTCTGTCTCTTTTTTTTTTTTTGGCTTTTGGCTTTTGGAAGAGATGTGCTGACGTGAGGTGGCTAGTGTGTGGATCGCAGGGTTTGACGAGGTCGGTGCGGCGTGCGTTGAGGTTTCCCGTGTCGGGACCGTCGAGTGTGATGAATGGAGGCCCGAGCGTGACCTTGCACGTCGAGTCGTTTGGGTACGCCTAGTTGGCGCCGATGGTAAGTCGTAGCTGTCGATCAGCATTTGAACTGGTTGGCAGGAACCAGTATACAATCCCCAACGTTGGGTTGGGACACTAGATTCAGAAGTGTTTGCCGTTTGTTTTTTTATGGACTAGAATATTGTGAGTAGAATGCAGCAGAGCCGCATGAATATGTATGTATATCTGAGTCCCGACGGTGTCGATCACGAGGGTTACCTCATCGGAAAGAATACAAGGAATAGTACAGCTCATGGAGCATAGTATACAGAGCACCAACTTTTTACTTGCATACAAAGAGAGGGTATGTAGATCTGATGTTGAGACCAAACGAAGCGCGAGGGTGCAAATCATTGTGCATGGGCGTAATAACAATACTCGAACTCGTCCTCTTCCTCCGAGTCCGTCAGTAGTTCAGGTTCTGAATCATAAACCTGCATTTTTTCGTCTTCCACCTCCGCATCATCGACAACGTGATCCCTATCGCTACACGCACGCGCGCGACTCGCCCACTCCCGCTCCTGCCTCCGAACGAGCGCAAAATGGCGCACGAGCCGCTCCACCTCCTTCCACCGCTTCATATACTTGTCCTTGCCATTCCGCCCGCTCAACAACGGCGTATTCCACGAAACGATCTGCTCAATATTGGGCGCGACCGCGGAGAGAAACGCCGCGACGAGCGCGGGACGCGTGATTTTAGAGTCGCCGAGCCAGAGCGATTCGAGAGCGGTATTGCGTACGCCTGCACCGGGGAGTCGGCTCGTCGCTGCTTCGGACGACGATAACGACGATGACGACGACGACGGGGACGACGCGGTAGGGAGGACCGTCGCGTCCACGACGAGACCCAGGAGGGCGATGTGTGGGCAGTGTCGGAGGAGCGGGACGAGCCCCGAGAGGGTCACCTTGGACGGAATTTCCCACCCACATTCGCGAATCGAGAGGTCGAGCGTCTCGAGACGTGGCCATGCACGCGCTATTTCCTTGATCGCTGCGTCATCGAGGTCGTACGTGCATAGCGTCTCGAGTTTGAGTGACGTGAGCCGTGCAAGGTGGAAGAGCGGGCGTAGGACGGAAATGTCGATGATGTGCTTGTCGTCATAGTCGCTGCAGATGCGCATTTCGGAGATGTCGATCACGGAGAGGTTGCGGTAGGATGGGTTAGAGGCCCATTCGGAGAAGATGGCGTGGTAATCTGCAGCGCAGGTTTCGTCGTCGACGTTGAGATTGATTGTATCAACTGACGTGGACTGGATGAATTTGAGGAAACGGAGGGAATGGGACATGCTTGGCGAGGAGAGCAGCACTTGTTGGAGGACGGGGAATCGGATGTGGCCGAATGCGGATTCGAGGTGGTCGAGCGAGATCAAACGCAGGTCTACACGAAGGATTCTCAGGTTGGGCAGTTGGGAGAGGTGCAAGACGCCTTCGTCTGGTAGCTCTGCGCAACGTAACGTTTGGAGCTCCCTCAGTTCACAGAGAACCTTTGAGAACGTCTCGAGCGCCCGATCGCCCCTTTGGAAAACAAAGTTGCGGAAAGCCATGATCTGCTTGATGCGTGGACATCGAGAGGGTAACAGGGGTAGAACACAAAAAGTAAGAGGGTTTGACATCAAATTATCGATATCGACATGAACCACCGTAGGTTGAAGGAGGTGCAGCAAGAAAGGGATAGCCTCCGCCCGATATTCCCCGCATCGAAAATGCGCCAATCTGGGGAAGATAATGACGGGAGACGGTGGTTGCGAGAGCGCCACATAAACATTCACATCCGTCGTTGTTTGGCATTGTCGATCGAATTCTAGACTTCGCACTCGACGCGCATAACGTAGGAAAATATCCCAGTCAGACTGTTGCATTGCACGTCTGAACGACTGGGGAGTACCTTGAAGTTTCAGATTGTGCTCGTTGGCATATCTTGAGGAGAAAAAAGACATACCAGCTGCTTCCCGTTGACCACCCATAGATCATCCGGCATACACTTGATGAGCCATAGCAGGTCACTAATCTCGTAGTAGAGCACATTGAGAGCAGGCTCAAGGAAGTAGCGACTGGTCCTTGCGAGCCTCGCAAGGGTGCGACGGTCACGAAACTCTCGCGACTTGGGTTCCGGTTTCAAAATTACAAATGCATGTTGAAAAATGATCGTCAAGATTTCGTCGATCGTGAGGCATCTATGCATGAGTCGTCAACAGAAAATAAAAGCGCCACCACTGGAAACAAAGAAGGACAACGCTGTCGTCAAGATAGTTGGTTGACGAGGAAACGACACGTGAACACAATACGCACATCATACACACGGCAAATGGAAAGCAAGCGCCGAACATCTGGCAACGATGGCTTTTAAGGTCGTCTTTTCGAGCGGAGCAGAAAGTGGAATTGAATCCGGTGCCCCCGCTAGCCATGATGGCATGGCTGGCCAAAAGTGACACAGGGTGAACACCCACTACACGGCTGTGTTGGCAGGCTGCATTGATGTGGCCGGTGATGGTGCGGTGAACGTACCGTGTCAATGAAATGGCTGGTGCCTGGTGGCTGGCGGCCACCAAATGGTGCAGGTCTGCAGCGCTGACTGCCATTGAACCCACACATGGCCATAGTGATGTCGACATGCAAGAAGAACGTGCGTACAGCATTTCTCCGCTCTCGTTCTGATGAAGGGTTTATGTAGCAGCAGCGTGGCTGGTGGATGGCTATGGCACGATCATGACGTTGTGGGTTCTTGTGAATCTCACTGCTAAATTCAGTACCCCCTGCGGCATGTGCTTCATGATGGGCGTCTGTACTATGTGGCGATAACGTGCTATGAGCTTCTATCTGGTAAGCCAGGCCAACTTCTCGCCACAAGCTGAGCGTCTGTTGTCACTCAGAGTGGCAGAATCGCCTTCCATCCACATGGTATTGGCCTAGTTTGGAACCTATTGGCAAAGGTTACTCCTGTGTACTGTGCAGCACCCCTTGCTGAAACCCGGGGAGGCCGGGCCTGCTACGCAAGCTGAGTTCTTTTCCGCTACTCTCGGATCTCAAAGCCATAGGCAGAATGGTGCCCGCTTCCCACCGATTCGACACCCAATGTTAGGCATCTCAACGTGCGCCCGGGCGCGGCATGAATAGGATCAACGACGAGGTCACCGCTCCGACCTGATCTAGCCGAAGAGCGGAAATGAAGGTGGTGATTCTGGACCATGAACGCATCACCTCTCGTGGGAGTTGTTTCATGGACAGTTAATTCGCTCGGTGCATGGCCATTGGCCGCCATCTCGCTCGGACTGGGCGTGTTCTCCCTGAGTCAGCTTACCCATGCCAGGTAGTCATGGGTCGCTGAATATGGCACCCTTTTTGCGCTTTCGGGCTCCTTGGCTCGAGAGGCTGGATGTGGCGTTGGGATATTTGGTAAGATTCCACTTCTCAGTTCCCGGGCAGAGTCTAAATAATTGTCCTGTCAAAGACATGTACATAACATCACCATGTCTACCCCATGAGATATGGGAATAGAAGCTGTCCCCGTAGCAGTCACTGAGCCTGCCAAGAGCTATCAGCGGAGTGGGGAAAGTACGGAGATCAGGAACGGTTGGATCAACAATATTAAGGCAAGTTCTCGAAAGCGGAGTTGTGATACAGTCTTTCTCTGGTTAGCTCCGAAATGCCCCGAAGGAGATATCATTCGATAAGCCAAGCTTCCCGGGTCGGTCACTTTAGGAGTGCCTGAGATCATATCCCCATGTCGACAAATTGACATGTGTGAGCCTCAGAAAAACGAGCGCCAGGAAGAGTGAAACCATCAGCATCCAGATTGCGTCGCGTTCCCAGCAGCAAGGAGCGCTTGACCTACATCAAAATTACATTTGGCTGCGCTAAACGCCAGATGGGAGTTCTGATCTGTATCTCACTCTGGATATGAAGGCTAGAGCGTTTGGAAGGAAAAGATGTCCCGGAAACACCATATTGACAAGGGAAGCTAAACTCAACGAGAGTGGTCATGGTGCAACAAAATAATGACGACCATGTAACTGATGATCACCATCCTTTGTGGGTGTCGCTAGGTTCTGATACACGATACTGTAGTTTCAGGGGTCAAGTGATAGACCAAGCTTCACAATCCATAAACGCAGGTGTCCCCAATCTTCTTCGGTTAGGCCGCCGAACTACGGTCTAATGACGATAGGATGTAACTCGCAAAGACACAGTCGGTGGTCACAGACGTAGCAACAGGAACGTTCAGGTCCACCGTGGTAAGATATGCCGGGATGGCAGTAGTGAAGTCGTCGTCTTCCGCGAAACTTCCTGGCCTGGACGGGAGCGATCCGTTGGGCGAACGCAAGGTCGCCCGGTACACGTACGTGACTATGACTAGCAAATCACATACAATCAGCGTCGACGTCAGCTACACCGTTTGGTTAGTTGTCTGCGAACATGGCCATAGAACGGGGTGGGCATGCCTCCAACTCGAAAGCTACATATTCTACATCGGCGACTCCTGCCAGCTGACAGATCGCGTGGAACAGCGAGAACATGGATATGATCGCACTTGACGAGAACAAGCACAGTATCATTCGACGTTGTCGTTCGGGAAGCTTCACTCTCCATAGAAGCTTGAGAGGAAGGATCACGAGGACTGCATCTGACACGCAATTGGCTAGTAACAAGTGAAGACAATAAGATTCTGGTCAATGAAAACATGTTTCGATAACCTACTGATCAGTTCGAAGAGAACCGTCAGTTCCGGGAGGACACACACTGGGCGCTCGGTTCCCATTGCTGCGGTAGGTTTCGTGTGAATGACACACCACCAGGTTTTCAGTGCGATCAAGGTTGCCCAGACAAGGAAGAAGAGGATTGCAATGACACGCGTGACTTTGTGCAAGACGGACGAGGGTGAGATAACCCGGACGGTCGAGTACAGCAGACTCAAACGAACTGCCCTAGTGCGAAACATGACACTCAGCAACATACGACATACGACAAGACAAGAGATCCTTACCAAACTGTACTCGTAAAACTCGTCGAGACTAGCCACCCAGCTGTATATGCAATTCCATAATTGGCTGGGAGTCAGTCGTCAGTGCTCATCAATTGATATAAAACAACCGGTCGCCTTGCCAGTTTCATAGCATATGCGTTGTGTAATGATGAATATCGTCCCCCAGATGGCCACTACGGCTGCCCAAGCGTCTTCCCACCAGAATCGTCGTATCTGCACTCTGAACAACAGCCGAAAGAGCGTGAGTATTACTGCCAAACTGTCGATGACACTGAACGCAACTGGAAATAGGGGATTGACTGATGCATGTCAAGAGCAAGATTGAGAACTCACCAGAAAGTGCTGTAGGATTGACCGCCATCACTGAAATGTTGTGGGTCTAGGTGAGGAACTTGTTCGAAATGCCTGCAAAGTTTTGGTGTTAGTATTATGCTATGTAATGTAGACATGCCGCTAATCTGACTCCAGTATATGTACTGTCTGGGATACTGAGTGGTAATCATTCAGTCTCGGTGTAGCGGCTAAGCGGCAGACCGCTGGCCCTTACACGCAAGTCCGATTAGGTTGGGTTGCACGAATGTCAACTCAGTTGGGAGTGGGGTACCCCTTTTTAATCGGCCAACGAACGCGAATAGTGGAAAAAAATTGCGGTATGTATCCTTACCGGTGATGGGAAAGTCATGTTACGCACGGGAGTTTGGACCATATACCCTGCATTGAACTTTAGTTGCAGAGCTATAATTCATGAAATAGATCAAGGAAAAACATGGATGCGGCCACCACTTACAGTAGATATTTGGAAACAACTTGTCAGGCGTGTTCATTTCGATGGGGCAGACTAATTGGCGGGGCAGCGTTATCTCGACTCGCCGGAAGACCCTTGGACCCATTGCGTCGCAGCGTTCTGCAAACCATGCTTGTAACGTTATTAATATCGTTCTAGAAATGGTCGGAGGGCCCACCGGGAGGGGACTGATGCGTGTCAGGACTCGTTTTCACATTTCACAGTATCACACATTCTATTAGTTTCTGGGACATTCCACAGCCTCATGTAGTACACCTGTCATGGTCCATGCACGTTTCTGTACAGTATATAAGTAGTGGTATCTTGTACCCTATTCCTCACTCTTGGAATAGTATTTTCTTACCCTGTAACTGTTCTCTTCGAGCAGCCAGAGTTTGAGTCCTTACATTATTCCAAGAGTATTTCTACTCTCTCTGCTCACACCTGTCTGTGACTCTTTGTCATAGAACGCGTTTCTTCTTCAAACACTTTTTTGTCCATCCATCCAATTGCAAGCTCTTCACTCAAAGTCACACACCTGGACTCCAGGGTTAAGGAGACTGCCACTGCACTTAGTGGCTGCTGGTTATGTAACAACCCAAGAAAAGCACTTGTATAATGCTGGCATATATGGTCGTCTGCTGTACAAATAAGGATAATGTTGCTCCCCCCATAGTGCACTAGGGGTTGTCATACTGAACAACTGAAACTCGGTGGAGGTTTGCAGGATACCTCTGACACCCGTCGGTATAGTCCCGTTATCTACTAGTGTGCTGGTAGCAAAGCGTTAATTCCAGTTCCCTCCCCTTATCCTACTCCCATACATCAACAGACTGTACACTCCACTGTGCTGCTTGTGTTGTTGCACCCCTTCCCATTCCTGCTCTCAGTGCTGGTGGTGCTTCTGTAGCCCAGCACAATGTGCCATCTTCCCTCTGCTACCCTCTCCCACTTCTTATGTGCTCTTTGACTTGTGCAGAAAAAATCATCCGTAACCAACAGAGGGCAGCCCTCCAATTCTACAAACTCTTCAACAAGAAACCTGTCATTCATTGCCAAAAGGTTTATGAACAAAACCCCAAATACATCCGCTGGGAATTCGAGCCAGCAGACGCCCTTGAACAACCCCCCTCCTCTCTCTGAAAAAGGGACACCCTTCGTTGTCCCTCAAAATTCCTCTAAATGTCTTGCAACCCCTCTTGCACTGGGCGCGATCTCTCTCGTGTGGCCTCTTTGGCCAACCCTCTGATGATCAATCAGGTCATCACCAGCAACCCCACCGTCTTTGCCGTGGAGATGATGGAATGGGCAATGAAAGCTGCAACACAAGGAGCTGCATTCACTGTGCTCAATCTCCCCCCTTAATTCAAACCTGTGGCATATCCTAGCTGCACTCCCTCCACGGTTGCCCCAGAACATATCGCACTCCCACCTACATGCACCATATCACCCTCCTCTTACATTCATGCCCCTACTCCCTGGGTGAACCCCCATTTCTCTCCCTTTTGGGCTGAAAATTCAATTGCACCTCATCTTCCTCTGCTCCTGGCTGAGTCATCTTGGCCTTACGTCTCCCTCCCGAACAGATTGGGAAAATTGTTCATGTCCAAACCTGAGGACTTTTCGGGCAAGAAGGGCGAATTCATCCAATGATGGAGGATAGTAGTCGTCTACCTCAGAGGATTTCTGGTTGAGCCTACTGATGAACAAAAAGTGCTCATGGTCCTTAACTTTATGAAGGGCAACAACGTGGCTGGTCACTTCGCCGACCTTTACATAACACAAGGGTTCCAAAAGGCCCAAAGCTTCTTAGACTTCGAAAACGGTCCCAAGAAGATGTTTATGCCTGTGGGCCATGCAAGGAGCACCAAGGAGTTGCTAATGAAACTCCAACAAGGACAGAAGGACTCAGTCGAGGACTTCTTCACCAAAATGAAGCAGCTCATCTTAGAAGCTGAATTGGACTTCACCATCTGTTATAGTTCAGGCATGCATACATCCTATTTTTCACTTTACCTTTCGCTCATATGCATGCATCACTGAGCACTGTTTACCTTAGTTGATTTCTCTTTCCAAAGTTGTTATAGTTCGGGCACGTGTATGCCCTATTTTTCACTTTACTCTTCGCTCATATGCTTGCATCACTGAGCACTGTTTACTTAGTCAATTTCTCTTTCCAAAGTCACGTGACCCAGCACACGTGACCACAGGAACATTCACGTGACTCGAGGCCAGACTTATGATGTCATCGATGACATCATACCTCGTGTTTCCTTATCTTTTCACATGTTCATCTCTGTTATTCTTCTTTCGTTCCAGAACATTCTTCGTCCTCTTATCTTTACCTACCCTAAAGCTAATTTGGACTCAGACACCTGCCCTAAGGTAGTCGCTCACCATATATATACCTTCCCTGTAATTCCCTCCTACCTTAGTCCTATTCACTTCGTTCCACCCACCTCTTCTGGTGCCTGCAACTCAGTGATACTACTCCAATCTCTCCTCTGCCAGCCCAGCCCTCTGTAAAGGGGCCATTGTATGCTATATCGTATCATCTTGGTCGCCATTCCCATTTTTGACCTCGACCTCGTCATCCTCGTTGACGTTGACACTGTCTCTTGTTGTCTCCTCGTCTCGGTGTTCCTAGTTGAACTCATCATCGTTGCAGTCCTGCAACACTTGAATAGGACTTAGAGAAGCTGGTCCACGCTGCGTACCCCCTTCCTGTTTTATGTCCAGAACTAAGTGGCTCAAATGTATTGAAGTTCGCAGAGAAGCTGCCGCCCTCGCGTTTTACTGTCTCAACGTCAGAGACCGTACCCCAACACCTCCACGACAACCATCCCTCGTTCTGTTGGTTGACCCGAACGACCACACACCTGAGCCTGAAGGTACCAACAGTCTGTACCTAAGAAGAAAAAGGATCCCACAAGTAAAGAAAGCTCAGCATCCAAAGTACATCTGTCCAGTAGAAGAATACCCCGAAGACCTTCGAGTTCTTCGACCCCACTCCCAGATCGTCAAACCTGCTTGATACCAGTAATTCCCCAGAGCCCGTTTGGAAGATAACAGGCAGTAAGGATGTCTGGCAACCAGCTTTGGGATGATCTGTCCAAACAAATGACCTTGATGGCGGCAGCCATGCAAACCCTCATCACAAACCAAACTGCTGCCTCCTCCTCTTCATCCAATGCTTACAAGGCTTTCGCCAATCCCGGCACCTGGGACAGCAATCGAAACAAGTTCCGCATTTGGTGGACCAAGATAGGTGCTTGGGTTGACTGCCAGCCTAACCTCAACGACCACCAGCGAACAGTCGCGGTGCTCCTATGTATGAATGGACGAGCCACGGACTTCGCACAGGTCTCAATTGAGCAGTACCCCATCAAGGGCCTCTGGCTGACATGGAAAATATTAAAAGAGCATATTGAGAAACATTTTCGCATTGATGTGCTAAAGGTAGAAGCTTACAAAAAGCTCGTTGCATTACAACAAGGGTCCCTCCCCATAGAGGTGTATATGCAGCAGTTTAATTTGTTGCAGATCGATGCAGAGATGGAACCCGGTATCACGCTCCAGCTCTACAAGGAGAGTATCAATTACAATATATACTTGCAAGTTTGTCTTC
>QFEQ01000375.1:3867-24565 GCA_003316335.1 Hemileccinum impolitum
TCTATTCATTTGCATTCCCTCCTTACAAAGGGGCCCTTTGCTCTTGAGTACTGCTCCTCTCTCTTTGCCAGCTTAGCCCTCTGTCAAAGGGCTCTCACATGCTCAGACTTGCCACAGTCTATCTACCCATCGCCTATCTCATCGTTGTCATCAACCTCCTTACCAATCTCAAGCACCATTGTCTGCTCATTGCTGTTTATCTCTTGGAGCCAACCATAGAGCAATATGATTTTATTTGAATATGTAGGACTATCCTAAAGGCTGAACTGCTACATTCCCCCTTCCTATTTCATGAGTTGTACTAAGTGGCTGGCCCACATTGAAGTTCAGAGAGAAGCAGCTGCACTTGCTTTCTACCATCTTAATATTCACCCTTGCACATATTCTATTGACCCCAATGATGCAACTCCCAAGCCTGATGGGACCAATGGCCTGTTCATAAGGTGAAAGAAGATCTGTACCTGTCGCATATACGCCCAAGACCCCTGCTATCTCCAATCCAGCTATCATCGCCTTTGGGACCTCAGTGCACCCAACCACTCCATTCTCCACTCATGCACTGCCCTCTGACCTAACCAATGTTACCTCTGAAGACCATCCCCAGAGACCATTTGGAAGATAGTGGTCAGTAAGGATTCCCAATGTACAGGATGTTCTTGATGCCATCAATGACTTTGTCACATTGATGACACAACAAATAAAACTGACCTCAAATGCTTACAAGGCTTTCACTGAGCCCAGGACCTGGGACAGCAATCATAAGACTTACCATAACTGGTGGGTCCAACTGGTCACATGGATTGAGTGCCAAATGGGCCTTAACGACAAGCAAAAAATTGCCACCACTTATCTTCGGCTCACTAGGAGGGCTTCAGACTTTGCCCACATCCAATTGGCCCATTACAACGAGCTGGAATCCCAGCAATCCACCACTGTTAGCAAAGCTGCTATCTGGCCCAACTGGGACCAAGTGAAAAAAGACATTGAAAATCACTTCTGCATCAATGTCCTGAAAGAGGAAGCCTATAAGTTGCTCACTGCTTTCAAGCAGGACCGACTCCCAATAGAAGTATTAATCCAACAGTTCAATATTCTCCAACTGGATGCTGGTGTGGATGACACATACACTCTTCACATCTACAAGGAAAATATTGATTACAATATATACTTCCAGCTTTCTCTTTGGGAACCAGCCCTCACTGACAACCTCACCACTTGGAAAAAACATGCCATCGTGGTTGGAAAAACCTTCAATTGTATGCATCTAGAGTGCTCAAAGGCTATAATCCCTGCCTCCATGAAATCAGAGCCACCATAGTTCACTGCTGTAAGGACACAACCTAGTCAAGGAGCTCCTATGCAGGATGTACGGGCAGTACAAGGTCAAGGCACTGACACTCAGACATGCTGCAATTGCAATGAACAAGGGCACATCTCCTGCAATTGTAAGAAACCCAGATGTGTCTGAGGTCAAGAACAAGCCACCTTTGACCTGCTTACCAGATGAACTTCATATGCCCTACCTCACTTCCAGAATCATGAGATCCAACTCACTCCCACAACAGCCATTGCCTCAGTCATGGCCACTTCCTCCTCATCATCCCCTACTCCAATGTCAGGACCACCTACCTGGCAAAACAAAGAAGCCCAGGTGTATTACTGCAACTTGTTTGAAGCCAAGGTGTGGCAGTTAGCCACAGAAGGTTTGAAGGGAAAAGGTAAGGCCAAATGAACCTGCTCATTCAATGATGGACCTAAGTTTTGTTTCATCTATACCTTTTTCAGTGACTTCCTCTTCCACTTATGTTAACCCTTTTTCTGTTTTGGCTATTGAAGGGGAGATGGACAGTGACGAAAGTGAGGATTTGTCATTGAACACTTTCATATCATCACATTCCCATGACATAGCCCCAAGGACTGAAAGGAATAGCAAAATTTGTCATTATGATAGTTCCAAAAGGGCGTCCCATTTGGGTGTGGCACCAGAAATAAAAGATAGTGTGCTTAATTCCCTATTAATGGACAAGGAAACACACATTTCTTCTTACAAATCCTTCCCTGCTTCTTTTTTGCATCATGAACCTGATCCCTCTCAAGGAGGGGAATTCAATATTGTCACTGACATCTTCTTTCAGAAAAACCAGCAATAGGTCCATTGATCAACTGTAGCTCTGCTAGACTCAGGAGCCATCCAAACATTCATTGACAAAGATTGGATCTGCAAGATCGGCATCAAAACCAAAAAATTATCCAAACCCATACATGTCACAAACACAGATGGATCTGCATCAAAACACCATTGTATTTCACATTATGTTTCTTTTGTTTTATCCTACAACAGACATTCAGAAGCCGTAGAAGCCCTAGTGGCAACACCCGGCTCTCATGAGATTATTTTAGGTTACGATTGGTTTCACTGCCACAACCCACTCATTGACTGGGTGGATAAAAAGATAATGTTTAATTGATGCATGAAGAATTGTCATGCTCAAAACTTGGTGCAACTGGTCAACCACTTGTGGAAGACCCTTAACATTCAAGTTTTCAAAGAGGGTTTGGCTAACAAAGTACCACCTCAATATCACTCCTTTTTAGATGTTTTTAGCAAAATTGAGTTGCAATGCATGCCTGTGCACAAACCCTGGGATCATACCATTGATCTTAAGCCCAACTTTGTACCAAAGAAGGGCTGTGTCATTCCTTTATCTGAAGCTGAAATCAAAGAAGTCAGGAACTTCATCAAATCCAAACAAGAAAAGGGGTATATCTGCCCCTCTAAATCCCCTTAAATGGCTCCTGTATTTTTTATCCCAAAGAAAACAGGTGAAAAGTGGCTCATTATGGACTACCAGTATTTAAATGAGGGTACCATAAAAACTCTTATCCTCTTCCTCTCATTTCTTCATTGGTGGACCACCTGAAGGGTGCCAATAAGTTCACCTGTCTCGATCTACAATGGGGCTATAATAATGTTCAAATAAAAGAGGGTGATGAATGGAAAGCAGCCTTTGTCACACCACTGGGCACTTATGAACCAGTGGTTATGTATTTTGAAATGACTAACTCTCCACCTACATTTCAACAGATGATGAACAACATTTTTAACAACATGTATGCTGTCATCATTGTATATCTAGATGATATGTGCATCTTCACGAAGAAGAAAACCAATGAAGAGCACTCAGAAATTGTAAAGGAGGTATTAACACACTTGCATGAAAACAATCTTTATGCTAAACCGGAAAAATGCGTATTTAACGCTGACGATGTAGACTTCTTGGGCATGCATGTCTCAAAAGACAGTGTTGTCATACAAACCAAAAAGGTGGATGCCATCTTAGATTGGCCAGCACTGACAAAACTGAAACAGCTCCAATCCTTTTGGGGCCGCTGTAATTATTACCAATGATTTATTAATGGCTTTGGCCAAATTGCATGACTGCTCAACAACCTTACAAAGAAAGGTGTAGCTTACACCTGGGGTGAAGCTCAGCAAACTGCCTTTGATACTCTTAAAAAAATGCTTCACTGAGACACCACTTCTAGCTTACCCCAATCCCTCCCACCCTATGTGTTTGGAAACTGATGCCAGCAACATCACTACCAGTGCTGTTCTCTCAGTTCAGGGCACTGATAATCTGTGGTGCCCTTGTACTTTCTTATCTCATTCTCTTTCCCCTGCCAAGTACAATTACCCTGTCTACAACAAGGAACTTCTGGCTATCATTTGCACTCTCAAGAAGTGGCACCATTATTTGATTAGTCTTTCCACTTTCAAGATTTGGACCAACCACAAAAATTTGGAATACTGGAAAAAACCACAGACACTATCAGATCACTAAGCTCGCTAGCATGAACTCCTCCAGGAGTTTTCCTATATGCTTATCTATAAACCCAGCAACACAAATGGCCATGTGGATGTGCTCTCTCATTGACCTGATCATGGCAATGCCGTTGATAACTTAAATGAAAATATTGTTGTCTTTCCTCCTTCATCCTTCCTCCATACCACCAACCTCACTATTCCTATTACCCTTAATTCCCCTGACGCTTGCCTGCCCTCTAAAGGCTCTGCTCTGCCGCTGGTTTTGATCTTTATTCCTCTACCACCACTACCATTCCCCCTCATGACCAGCTCCTCCTTCTAACCTCAGTATCTATTCAACTTCCTATCAGTACTTATGGCAGAATTACACCCCGTTCGGGTCTCACCCTCAAACATAAAATCAATGTCATGGCAGAAGTAGTTGACACTGATTATAGGGGAGAAATAGGTGTAATTCTGTTTAACCACGTGAACATCCCTTTTTCTATTTCTAAATGTTACATTTGACCTTGGTGAGGTCGAACGTAGACCTGGTGAGGACTGAGGACTTCTGTTGGTAGACAGTGAATGCAGGTTTGAGATGTTACTCAACGAAGAAAGGTCTTCCTAAGCTTCAAAGGCAAAGGACTAGCAGTCAGACGATGAAGGATACTCTGCTTGGAAGGCAGTGGAACAAGTAGCAGATGCTACAATGAGGTAAGAGCAAGCGTCCACTCAAAAGTAGGACAAGAACTTAGAGAGATCCAAGAGGAGAAGGTACAAGGGATGTATTGCCAGATAAGACTAGCTGAGGATACATCAGTTGTAGCAAAGGGTTTATATAAGTTGAACATGGGAAGAATGACTAATCAAATGGAATGTGAAGGAAGGAAGGAGAATGATTAGTCATGGAACTGGTGATGTCATATAGAACATTGCAGAACATTGCAGAACAAAGAAAGGTAAGCAAGAATGACTAATGATACAGTTGTATCAGACAGTATGTAATCAAGATGATGAGAGAGAAAGATAAGCATGGTACTTAGCCATTCTATTGCACTAAGTGAAGTATTCAGCAAGGGAGATGCTGTATATGTTGCAGTGGGGTCATTCCCCATCTGAAGGAGTCAAGGACAAAGGAAAAAGTGTACACTGGGAAGCAAATTGTAACACTAAACATGATTGTATTGCCCAATTAATTATTGAAAAAATAGAAAATCCAACATTAACAGAAACAACAACCCTAGAAGGGTCTCAACATAACAATAAAGGGTTTGGCTCCACTGGAGTACAAGCCATCTCTTCTACTTCTTTAATACTGAATTTTGAAACTAAATTATGTGCAGAATCAGAGAAAATGAACTTGGACACTATCAACGACCATGAATACTACTCCACAGACAAGTTATTCAGGAATTCAAAGGGCATCGTTTTTGTGCCACCTTCTTTATGAAACGAACTCATTTCCCTTTTTCATGATTCCCCAGTTGCAGGCCATCCAGGTTGCGACTACACCACTGCTTCAATCAAAAAGTTTTATTGGTGGTCAGATGGTGCCCAGGACATTTCAAAGTACATTTCTCACTGTCAGGTGTGCTCCCTCATGAAGGGATCATCAAAGCCACCAGCAGGAAAACTTTTACCCTTACCAGTTTCTTCTCATCCTTGGATGGACATTTCAGTTGATTTCATTACAGACTTCCCTTTGTTGAAAGGATATGATGCCATTGGTGTTGTAGTGGACCATTTTTCCAAAGAAATTGTTTTATTCCCTTGTATGAAAACTACTTCTTCTTTGGACCTCACTATTCTATTTAGGGATCATGTATGGTGCACCCATGGACTACCTAACTCTATTGTTTCAGACAGAGGACCACAGTTCATTTTGGAGTTTACTCACAAACTGTGCAAGGTGCTTGGAATTCAGCAAAAGCTGTTTATGGTGTATCATCCACAAATGGACAGGCAAATGGAATGTGTCAATCATGAGATACTGGCTTATCTCAGAACCTACATCACTAAAGAACAGGATTCTTGGGCCTTCTGGCTAAAGATGGCACAATTTGTCCACAATATGTCCCTCACCATGGCTACTGGCGCCTCTCCTTTCGAAGTAATGCATAATTATTCACCATGACTGGGGGTTGAGCCTCTGTGCTCCTCTACAGCTCCTGGTGGGTCATTCACTTCTTCTTTGGGCCAGGCCCACAATGATATTGCTGCTACATTAATGAAAACCCAGGATTGGATGTCCCACGCACAAGAATTCAAATATTTTCTCACTCCTTCCTATTCTATTGGCAACATGGTCTGGCTCTCTACCAATCATCTTTCTCTTCCATATCCCACTTGTAAATTAACACAAAAATATATTGGGCTATACCATATCACAGCAGTCCTCCCTAACACTATCACCCTTCACCTTCCTTCTACTGTCTCCATCCATCCTATGGTCAACATTTCCTATGTAAAACCTTATAAAGCTCTATTGGCTGGCCAATCCATATTTAAACCCAACTCCATCATCGTGACTGAAGACCATCATGAAGAATATGAAGTTGACTTCATTGTCACCTCTCATCTTTATCACAGAAAGCTACAATACCTCATCCACTGGAAAGGATGGAACAAGGTGGATTGCAACTGGGAACCCACTGCTAATTTAAAACACACACAGGATGCTATTGCTGATTTTCACTCTAAACATCTGTCAGCCCCACAACCTATTCAGGGTATTGACATGTCATCATTCCTCTCTCTGTTTCAACCCTTTGGACCCTCATATAGAATAGGGGAGAGTGTTGTAGTTCAGTTCCACATACACTCTCTATTTACTTTTCTTCACTTTCACTCATATACTATGCATCACTGAGCACCATTTTATCTTAGCACTTGTTACAGGATAACGCTAGGACTCTACGATAGAGTACCTCCCTTATGATACAACACGAGATAAGTATTAGTTCCATGGTCGTCACGTGACCGTGGGTAAGATCACGTGAACAGTCTAGACTATGACGTAGAGTCTGGACCATGCCTCATGTATACCGCATTCCCTGATGTAGTGCCTTATGGCCTGTGGCCCGCGTCCTCATGTTAGCTTACGCATACCCGTACAGCCTCCCTCGCACGGACCAGGTAGCATAGTATATATAGGGTAGCACCGACCTCAGGATTCCCCATCCTGATCATCGTCGTCTTATACCGAGTACCCCCTCCATTCATTAATAACATCAATTATCATTGTTCCACCGTCGTTCCTCGGTATCCGGCTGGTCTCGTCAAACCCAGCTATGGTCGGAGCCCCGCCCATGTCGGCTGTCCCTCAAGAGGAAGCCCATGGCATGCTTTAGTGTTATTCTCGTCGTCGTCTCGCCTCCGCCCATAACAGCACTTCTTTCTTTCCAAAGTCACATGACCAAGTGCATATGACCACGGGAACTGGCACCTGACCTGAGGCTAGACTTATGATGTCACCCATGACATCATACCTCATGGTCCTTATCTTTCTCGCACAGTTATCACCATTTATTTTTCAATGTTCTATTCCATTCTATCTCTCATGTCTACCCTAAACTATTTCCTACTCCAAACCCTGCTCTAAGGTACTTGTCCATACTATATAAACCCTTCCTGTAATTCCCTCATACCTTAGTCCTATTCATTTGCATTCCCTCCTCACAAAGGGGCCCTTTGCTCTTGAGTACTGCTCCTCTCTCTTTGCCAGCTTAGCCCTCTGTCAAGGGGCTCTCACATGCTCAGACTCACCATGGTCTATCTGCCCATCACCTGCCTCATCGTCATCATCAACCTCCTTGCCAATCTTGAGCACTGTCGTCTGCTTGTCGTTATTTATCTCTTAGAGCCAACCATAGAGCAATACAGTTTCACTAGGAAGTTGATATTGTCAGTGTTAAATACACATTTCTCGGGTTTAGCATAAAGGTTGTCTTGCATAAGTGTTGGAGAACTTCCTTGATGATTTCTGAATGTTCCTCATCCATTTTCTTGCAAGTGAAAATACATATGTCATCAAGATAGATGATGATGACTGTGTACATATCATTAAAGATGTTGTTCATCATCTGTTGGAATGTAGGCAGTGAGTTTGTCATTCCAAAATACATTATGACTAATTCATAAGTGCCTAAGGGAGTGACAAAGGCAGCCTTCCATTTGTCACCTTCTTTGATGCAGACATTGTTATATCCCCATCATAGATCAAGGTACATGAATTTATCTGCATCTTTGAGGTGATCAACAAGGGAGGAAATGAGAGGACAAGGGTACAAGTTCTTGACTGTGCCTTCATTTAGATAGTGGTAATCCATAATGTGTTGTTTTTCACTAGTCTTTTTGGGTATAAAAAATATGGGTGCAGTCTGCAGAGACTTGGAGGGGTGGATGTAGCCCTTCTCTTGCTCACTCTTGATGAAGTTCCAGACTTCGTTGATTTCAGTATCAGAGAGTGGGATAACCCATCCCTTCTTTGGAAGGAAGTTGGGTTTGAGATTGATGACATGGTCCCATGGTTTGCAGACCAGCATCCATTTGGATTCCTCTTTGCTAAATATGTCAAGAAATTCGTGATGTTGTTTGGTACCTTATCTATGAGGCCTTCTTCAATGAAGCACACTGGTACCCAGTGTCTCATTTGATTGGCTTTGCAGTGTTTGGTACATCTATTAAACATTATGGTTTTCACTACCCAATTAATAAGAGGGTTATGGTGATAAGACCAATCATATCCCAAAATAAACTTGTTGGGAGCCAAGGGTTGTGACTAGTGTATCTACTCCTTTGGAATGTCCATTGTAGGAAAGAACAATAGATACATACTCTTTAATTTCACCATGTTTAGATGCAGATCCATCCACATTGGTGACTAGTATAGGGTGGGATAATGGATAAGTTGTAATACCCATATTGGTAATCCAATGTTTGTTGACAAAGGTCTGGACTACACCAGAGTCAAGTAGAGTGGTTGTGGTACAGAAAGTCTAGTCTCCATCTTTCTGAAAATAAACATCAGTTTTAATATCAAATTCTCCTCCTAGGGAAGGATTCAGTTCCTGATGAGAGAAAGAAGCTTGAAAGGATTTGTAAGAGAAAACTCAAGAAGATCATTCATTCATAAGGGAATTAAGCACACTATTGTGATCCAGTACTATACTCAATTGAGACACCCTTTCAGATATGAGATTGTAAGTAAAATTGTTTAGTGAGGCTTCATCATCTGCCTCACTGTCCATCTCCTCTTCTATGTCAAGCAAAGAAAAATGGTTATGAGAAGGAGAAGAAAATGGAATAGAAGAAAGAAAACTATTGTCCTTGGCCAAGTAAGTACCTCCCAGATTTACTCAGCTTTCTCTTTTCCCTTAAGTCCCTCAGTAGTGAGCTGCCAGGCTTCTGTCTCAAAAAGATCATGATAGTAGGCTTTTATCTCTTCAGTCATCCAGGGGGTTACCCCAGAGCTAGAACCTTGTTCTGTTATTGTAGTTGAGGGAGCTAATGGAATCTCCTGGTTTTGGTGTGGCAGTGGATAGCAAGTTTGACCCATCATAGGATTGAAAGTAGGATGTCCTCAAGGGTGGTGCAGCTTCTTGTAATTGTAGGAGAGATGTCCATTTTCACCACAATTATAGTAGTCTTAGGTCTCCTATTGAGGAGGAGCCTGGACCACTCTAGTATCCATGGGCACACCTTGCCCTGATTGGAGTCTGGTACTTGTGAAGCAGGGTTCAGACTAGGGCTGATTTGTTACTGATCCAACTTTGCTCTGTTCCATGTGCATCTTGTTAAAGAGCTTCCCAATCTTGATGGCACTCTCCTGCCATTTATCAAGTTCATCTTTGACTGCTGGTTTGTGGAGAGATACAGTGACCTCAAAAACTGTTCCAATATTTGGAAGTTTTGTGTTGTACATAGAATAGCACTTTAGGACATGGGAATAATGCTTAGCATTGGCAGGTGCATGTGGCATGCTGGTCCTTAGCTATTTGATTACCTAAGCATCACACAATTTGGTCCAGAGGGTGAGAAGATACATCCATTTTAATATCATAACATCATTGGAATAGTGTTTGAGCTTTTGATATCAAGTAGGATATTAGTACTTTGTGTACCCTCCTTTGGCTTTAAGCACTGTCTCAATCCTTCTAGGCATGCTTTCAATCAACTTCTGACACTCCTCCACTGGTATTTTCTCCCATTCCACCTGAATCCTCTCCTATAACTCTAAAATTCCTTTTGGAGGGTGTTCAGACTCTGCAAGTCTTCTTTTGAGGTAACCCCAGATATGTTCAATAGGGCTGAGATCTGGAGACTGTGCAGGCCATACCATAGTCCTAAACTCCTGCTCCTCTAGCTGCTCTTTGACCTTTTTACAAGTATGCTTAGGGTTATTGTCTTACTGAAAAATGGTATCAGAAGGATTGAGATCATAATACTCCAGGGTTTCCTGGAGCTCATCCTTCAAAATTTGAAGGTAAAGGTCCCCATCCATCTTACCATCAATCTTGGTAGCAAAGCCAACTCCATCCCCAAGTCATACAACCTCACATCATCACAGAACCACCACCAAACTTGACTGTTCCTTTCTATCACTGAGTCTCTCACCTGCTTTTTTCCATACCTATTTGCGACCATCTGATCCTAGACAATTGATTTTGGTCCCATCAGACCATATGACCTTCTTCCAATCATCCATAGTCCAGTCTTTATGGGCATAAGCAAAGTCTAAATGAGCTTTATGATGCCTAATAGAGAGATAAGGGCATTTGGACTTGACTACAGCTTTCATGCCAGCTTTCTTGAGATGGAGACAAACTGTACTGGCAGAGAGAGGTTGATTGATGATACCAGCAAGTGCCTTGGTCACTTGGACAGCATTTTCAACCTTTCCAGAGGTGATAAGATGCTGAGCATGTCGAATATTGGTAGAAGAAAGCTTGGATGGTCAACCACCAGTAGATTTTTGAAGGCTAGAACACTTCTTGGAATGAAGCCTAGAGATGGTGGCAATGCCAACATCTGTGGTAGATGCAATAGATTGAATGGAGTGGCCAGCATTGAGCTGAGAAAGAATAGTGCTTTGTTGAGTAGTAGAAAGAGATTGTATGATGATAATGGTTGAAAGCAAAGAGGTGTGGGAATTAATTAAAACTCAGATACAATATTTATATGTGTATCTTTTTTTGTACCACCAAACAACAGTAGCAATCCTTTTGTTTTGTTGCAATCTCACACTTGATATCAAAAGCTCAAAAACTATTCTAATGATGTTATGATATTAAAATGGATGTATCTTCTCACACTCTGAACCGAATCATGTGATGTTTATGTAATCGGGTAGCTAAGGGGCAGCACTACACATGCACCTGCCAATGCTAAGCATCATTCCCACGCCCTAAAGTGCTATTCTATGTACAACACAAAACTACCAAACATTGGAACAGTTTTTGAGATCACTGTATCTGCAAATATATCTGATAGTTAATACTTTCCTTGTAGAGCTGGAGAGCAAAGTCTTCCCCTAACTTAGCATCACTTTGTAGTAAGATGAATTGCTATGTATAAACCTCTATGAGGAGGTTCCCTTGTTGTAGCATCAACAACTTTTTATAGGCCTTGATCCTAAGGACATTGATGTGGAAGTGATTCTCCACTTTGTCCTTAAGGCTCACCCATGTAGGCCAAGTCCCTTTTGCAGAATGATTGTGAAACCAGATGCTCTAACCAGTGTGAGGAGGAAAGCAGATAGTAGGAGATAACAGTGGATATTGTCAACATAAACAATGATGATGAGGGTGAGATTGAGAATGGGAATGACAATGGTGATGAGATGCAACATATGCAAGATCCCTTTACAGAGGACTAGGCTGGCAAAGTGAAAAGGAGCAGTAGTCAGATGTGCAGGCCCCTACTGGAGGAGTGAATGTAAGTGAATAGGACTAAAGTACAAGGGAATTACAGGAGAGGTTTATATAGTGATGAGTGAGTACTTTAGGGCAGAGTTCTGAGTTCTAAATAATTAAGGGCAGGCATGGAATAGAGAATGCCATGGAAGGTGTAAGAAGGAAAGAAGAGACAGAGATGAAAGATAAGGGGACATATAGTATGATATCATAATAACATCATAGTCCAGACCACAGTCACAAGACAGTTCTCAGGATCACATGCACTAGATCACATGATTGGAGAATGAGAAAGTTGTAAAGTAAAACAGTGCTTAGTGATGCAAGCATATGAGTGAAAGAGAAAAGAAAAATGTAAAGAGCATACAATGACTGGAACTATAACAGATTGTTGATTGTGACTCAGGCAAAGTCTACAGCTTTGTCAGTTATGTGTAAAAGGATGGCAACTGTTCATTGGTAGTCATTTAGACCCATTTGGCAGTCAGCCCAACACCTATCTTTGTTCACCAGATGTAGAATGTGTTTTGATTGCCATCCTAGGTGCCAGGATTAGCAAAGGCCTTGTATGCATTAGAGGGAGAAGGAGGAGAAGGAGGAGAAGGAGAAGTGGGCAGAGGAGCTTGTGCTTGTTGGGTGGCAGCTGTGACAAAAGCAGTATTTTGTTGAATGAGGTTTTGTATGGCTATAGCCATAGTGGTCATTTGTGTAGTGAGATCATCCCACAGCTGGTTTCTGGACATCCTTACTAATCACTATCTTTCAAATGATCTCAAGGGATTTGTAGAGCTTAGAAAAAACTAGATGTCTTGTATGAAGTTATCTACCCAGTTGTGTGTGGTTACAGTTTCTTTGTCTTCTTCCCAGGCAGGTGTGTCTTCCCAAGTGGGAGTGTTCCAGCCAGAAAGGTCTATGGGAGTGGAAAAGTTTGCATTATTGACAGAAGAAGAGGAAACAATTGAAAAAGTAGGTTGAGTAATCTGAAGAAAGAAAAGACCTATTTTGATGTGAATATCAGTATCACAGGGAATGAGATGTACAAGGGTAAAAAGATATATGATGAGGAAAGTGAAAAGTGAACTGAAAAAGGCTAAAAGCCAATCGTTCATATGTAGCATGTGGGTTTCTATAACTCTACACAAGGGCAGAGGATGGAGTGGTTCAGGGCTCCCAAATCCCAAAGGGGATTGAACTCAGAGCAGCGATAGTGGGGGTCTTGTTCATATGTTTTATAAACACAGTAGTGGAGAATCTTCTTTTTCTCAAGATATACAGATATCCTGAATACAAAGAGACAAAGGAATAAGGCTCAAATAGGAACACTTACTTGAGGCTAATGATCTGAGGTTGGACCAAGAGTCTTGCACTGAGGATCAGAGCAGTGATGGAACAAATCAAGAGTGAACTCATTAGAGATAAGATGATCCTAAAGATCAATATTATATAGGGATACATGATATTTACATCTATGTACTGATTTGTATACAAGAACAGATGTTCTATTGTATTCTGTACCATTCTAACTAGTAAAAGAATGAAGAAAGAGAATGGTACGACTCTCTAGATCATCTGATCCATGATTAGATAACATATGGTGTGATATTGCACCATATGTTATCTAATCATGGATCAGATGATCTCATCTCATGACTAATCATGGACGGTGTACTAAAGTATTTACTAATGTAAATAGCACAGTTATTCCAATTGGAAGAAGTTCCAGAAACTTCGGAAACTCCAGAAGTACAGGAAGTACTTATAGCAATTCCAGAACTGACATTGGAATGTCAGAATGACTTATTCCAACACTTTTTGTGGAGGAACAAACTGTTAGTTCCTTCTGATTCTGGGGTGTGGTTGTTGGGGTCTACAGAGGCTGCTAGGGATGGTGTGTGATCTAGTGCTAGATTGCACTCAATTACATTTAATCTGTAAAAGGTGAGGGTGGTGGCTTCATACTGTACTTCAATATGTTCAAGCCAGTGGGTTCTGGTCATATGAGGATGGCAGGGCATGTAATGTGGCAGGGCTGAGGGTAGTCCTATTCAAGTGTTGTGAGCTGCAATGAGTTCAATGTGGAAGGCAGAGATGAGGAGATGGTGGTGAATGAAGCTGACATCAATGAGGATAATGAGCACCAGATTGAAGATAATGATAGTGATGGATATGATGTAGTGCATACAGTGGCCCCTTGACTGAGGGCTAGGCAGGTGGGAAAGTGAGAGTGGTACTCAAGCTTGCTACAGGCTCCTTGGAGAATGAAACAAGTGGATAGGACTAAGGTATCGACAAGGTATGAATGGGTATATATACTGTGAGAAGATACCTTAGAGCAGGTAGAGAACATAGAACATTATGGAATGTTTGAGAAGAAAATAAGGGAATGGAAATAAATATGAGAGAAAGATAAGAACTATGAGGTATGACATCATGGATGATGTCATATGTCTAGCCTCAGGTCAGGTTCCAGTTCCTGCAGTCATATGCACTGCTCACATGACTTTGGAAAGAGAAAATGCTAAGGTAAAATGGTGCTTAGTGATGTAAACATATGAGTGAAGGATGAGCAAAATAAATAGGGGCATACAGGGCCTGAACTATAACAATTCTTAATCAAAACAAATATGCTGATAAAGTTATCAAGTGATTTAGTCAAGAGAACTGTAAGGAAACATCTGTTCCACTTCTAACCAGATATAATCCAAGACCAAATGAAGGAAAGGAGAATCCATCTCTCTAATCCAAATATCAATCCATTATTGGTTTCATCCTATACATCATGCTTAGAACTAGACCTGATATAGCCTATGCTGTTAAAAATGTCACAGTTCTCTGCCAATCTGACAGAAGAACATTTACAGAAGTCAATTCAGATAGTAAAGTATCTGTCCCACTCTTCATTACTGTGCATTAAATATTCAGCCAAAGGTGAAAACAATGGATTAATAGCCTATTCAGATACTGATTGGGCTGAAGATATGGAAATATCCAGATCAACAACTAGATATGCTATGTTTCTGGCTAATGGAATAGTCTCTTGGCTTTCTAGATGACAGAAATGTGTCAGACTCTCTTCAACTGAAGCTGAGTATTGTAGAATAACTGAATGTGCAAAGCAAATTCAAGGGATTTGTAATCTCTTCAGAGAGATTAATATACCATTGGGTCACATACCAATGTGTATAGATAATCAAGGAGCTATGTTCCTTGAATTGAATCCAGTACAAGAAGATCATACCAAACATGTTTGGATTCCAGAACACTACATATGTGAAGCTGTGGAAAATAATGAAGTAGAGCTATTCTATGTCTCTACTAACACACAGTTCACAGACATCATCTTCACAAAGAACCTAGGAAAGATCAAATTCCTAGAGGGAAGAAAGATGCTTACCCTTATATCATTCCCATCATGAATGGTGAGAAGAAGTGTTGGAATAAGTCATTCTAACATTCCAGAGTCTTCCTGACTTTCTAATGTCAGTTCTAGAGCTTCTGAAGGTTCCAGAATTGCTATACAGTGACCTCAAAAACTGTTGCAATGTTTGTCTGTTTTGAAGTGTTCACTCTATAGTATCCAAGGGTGTGGGAAGCCTGCTTAGTGGTAGGGAGGCGAAATATGGTCCACACCCTGGCTATATATAGACCAAAGGATTATGTAATTCGGCCCAGAGGTGCCTAAGATATGGCTATTTCAATATGGTGATCTCATTGCAACAGTTTGTGAGCTTTTGAATTCTAAGGTACACAGTGACTCCAAAAACCCTTTCCATGTTTGCCTGAATTGCAATGTGCTGCATATATCATCACAGGGTGAGGGAATTTCACTTAGCATTGGTGGAGGCATAAATGGTACTCACTCCTGGCTATGGAAGCGCCCCCTGGGTCATATGATTAAGTTCACACACCATAGAGATATGGTCAATTTAAAACAGCAATGTCATAGAAAGGGTTTTTTCACTTTTGAGTTGACAAGGAAATTAGTACTTGGTATACCCTCCTTTTGCCCTTAACACTGCCTGGATCCTCCTAGGCATGCTCTCAATCAATGTCTGACACTCCTCCACTGGTATTTTGTCCCATTCCACTTGAACCCTTTCCCACAGTTCATGAATTCCTTTAGGAGGGTTTTCATGCTCTGCAAGCCTCCTTTTAAGCCATGCCCAAAGATGCTCAATAGGATTGAGGTCAGGAGACTGTGTAGGCCAAACCATAGTCCTACATTCTTGCTCCTCTAGCCAGCTCTTGACCTTCTTGCAGATGTGCTTGGGGTCATTGTCTTGCTGGAAAATGATATCAGGAGGATTAAGACCATAATACTCTAGGGTTTGTTGGAGCTCATCCTTCAAAATTTGAAGGTAGAGGTCCCCATCCATCCTATCATCAATCTTGGTGGCAAAGCCAACACTCTCCCAAGTCATACAGCCCCACATCATCAAAGAACCTCCTCCAAACTTGAGAGTTTCTTCCACTAGTCTATTATTAAGCCCCTCACCTGCCTTTTTCCATGCCCATTTACATCCATCTGACCCTAGGCGATTGATTTTGGTCTCATCAGACCATATCACCATCTTCCAGTCCTCTATAGTCCAATATTTATGGGCATAAGCAAAGTCTAAACAAGCCTTGTGATGCCTAGCAGAAAGGATAGGTTGTTTGGACTTCACCACAGCTTTCATACCAGATTTCTTCAAATGAAGATGGACTGTGTTGGCAGAGAGAGGCTGGTTGATGATACTGGCAAGGGATTTGGTGACCTGAACAGCATTTTCAGCCTTGTCAGAGGTAATTAGATGCTATGCATAATGAATGTTGGTAGGAGAAAGCTTGAAAGAACAACCTTCAACAGCTTTAGAAAGGGAAGAATGATGTTTGGAGCGAAGTTTGGATATGGCAGAAGGGCTAACACCAGTTTGCTTGGCAATGGCCTCACCGAAATGGCCAGCATTAAGCAAAAAGAGGATAGTATTTTGTTGAGTAAGAGAAAGAGATCTAACCATGATGGTGGTTGCAAATAAAGAAGTGTGTGAACTTTTTTAAACTCAGACATACTATTTACATATGTATATTTGTTTGTACAAACAAACAACATCAAATATTCTATGATTTGGTTATGATTCCAACCATCAACTCAAAAGTGAAAAAACCCTTTCCATAATATTGCTGTTTTAAATTGACCATATCTCCATGGTGTGTGAACCAAATCACATGACCCAGGGGGCACTCCCATAGCCGGGAGCAAGTACCAGGTATGCCTCCACCAATGCTAAGCAAAAGTCCCACACCCTGTGATGATACATGCAGCACATTGCAATTCAGGCAAACATGAAAAGGGTTTTTGGAGTCACTGTATTAGTACTTGGTATAACCTCCTTTTGCCTTGAGCACTGCCTTAATCCTTCTAGGCATGCTTTCAATCAATTTCTGACACTCCTCTGGTATCCCCTCCCACTTCTCCTCAACTCTATCCCATAGCTCATAAATTCATTTAGGGGAGTGTTCTTCTTCTGCAAGCTTTCTTTTGAGGTAACCCCAGAGATGTTCAATAGGGTTTAGGTCAGGGGACTGTGCAGGCCACACCATAGTCCTGAAATCCTGCTCCTCTAGCCACTCCTTGACCTTTCTGCAGGTATGCTTGGGGTCATTGTCCTGCTGAAAAATGATCTCAGAAGGATCAAGACCATAAAACTCCAAGGTATTCAGGAGTTCATCCTTCAAAATTTGAAGGTAAAGGTCTCCATCCATCCTACCATCAATCATAGCAGCATAGCCAACTTCTTGCCAAGTCATACACCCCCACATCATCAAGGAACCCCCTCCAAATTTAACAGTTCCTTGTACCAACCTATCATTCAGCCCTTCACCTGGCTTTTTCCATACCCATTTACATCCATCTGACCCTAGGCAATTGATCTTGGTCTTATCAGACCATATGACCTTCTTCCAGTCATCCATAGTCCAATCCTTGTGGGCATGAGCAAAGTCTAAATGGGCTTTGTGATGTCTAGCAGAAAGAAGAGGTTATTTGGACTTGACTACTGCCTTCATACCAGTTTTTTTCAAGTGAAGGTGAACAGTGCTGGGGGATAGAGGCTTGTTGATAATGTTGCCAAGAGCTTTGGCAACCTGAACTGCATTTTCAGCCTTCTGAGAAGAGATCAAGTGAACAGCATGGCGGATATTGGTGGGAGAAAGCTTAGATGGATGACCTCCAGTGGACTTCTGCAGCTCAGAACACTCTTTAGAGCGAAGTCTGGAGATGGTAGAGACATGGACACTAGTAGTAGATGCAATGGAGTGAGCAGATTGTCTAGCATCAAGCATAGAAAGAATGGTATTCCTTTGAGTAGCAGAAAGAGATCTCATAATGATAGTGGATAGGAAACAAGAGGTATGTGAACTTTTTCAACTCAGACAGAATGTTTATATGTATATCTTTATTTGTATGACCAAACAAAAGTCAATATTCCATGTTTTGGCTCAGATTACACATTCCATATCAGAAGCTCAAAAACTGTTGCAATGAGATCACCATATTGAAATAACCATATCTCAGGCACCTCTGGGCTGAATTACATACTCCTTTGATCCATATATAGCCAGGGGTGTGGGCCACATTTCGCCTCTCTACCATTAAGTGGGCTTCCCACACCCTTGGATACTACAGAGTGAACATTTCAAAACAGACAAACATTGCAACAGTTTTTGAGGTCACTGTAAGTACTTCCTGTACTTCCAGAGATTCCAGAGATTCCAGAACTCCTTCCAATTGGAAAGACTGTGCTATTTACATTAGTAAATACTTTAGTACACCATCCATGATTGGTCATGTGATGAGATCATCTGGTCTATGATTAGATAACATATGGTGCAATATCACACCATCCTAGATCAGATGATCTAGAGAGTCATACTATTCTCTTTCTTCATTCTTTTATTGGTTAGAATGGTATAGAATATGATAGAACATTTGTTCTTGTAGACAAATCAGTATATAGATGTAAATATCATGTACCTCTATATAAGATCAATCTTTAGGATCATCTTATCTTTAATAAGTTCACTCTTGAGTCGTTCTATCACTACTCTAATCCTTAGAGCAAGACTCTTGGTCCAACCTCAGATTATTAGCCTCAAGTAAGTGTTCCTACTTGAGCTCTATTCCTTGTCCCTTCACATTAAGGATATCATTATAACTTGAAATCTTCAATTACTTCCTCAAACCTTGTAGGGTCAGTGATAACATTAGGACTATCATAATGCATCCAGGCTTCAGTAGAGATCTCAGCAATGTGAATATCCACTTCTTGGACTTGCATTTGTTCTTCTGGAATAGTTAAGTTTTCCATATGTTCATCAGTTAGAACCTGATGAACAAAACCTTGTCTCCCTCTATGATATTAGCCTAAGAGGCTTTTTCTTTTTCTTTCTTTTCTTGTCACTTTTCAAACCCAGCACATTTCCTCTCCTTATTCTTTCAGTAAGGACACTGAAACAGTTTCTTCTGGAAGTTAGAGCTTCCAAAGTTTCTAGGATTATCTATTCCAGAGTTTCCAAAATGGTTTCCAGAATAGTTAGATGGTTCCTGAGGACATTTCCATTTGTTAGTCCAAGGTGGACCTCATCTAATGATGGTAGTTCTATTAGAGGAATGGTGTACAGATTCTGTCTCCACATGAAAAATATAGGTGCACATGGTTGTCTTATCTTGTGCATATCAATCTTGAAAAGGATCTTCCAGGAGATGTTATCCACAGTGAATTGAGCTTCTTCTATGGTTTAAGCAATGATCAAAGAAATTTGATAAAAGGATCATCACCCTACAGTTTTCAGAAAGAACAAGTCCTACACTTGTCATCTGTTCTGTAAGGGATAATATCTTATTGATGTCCTCATTTGCAGATGCTTGACAAATAGAGACATTCAATAATTGATGGAATAAATGGAACTGGCCAGATAATTCCCTAGATCCAAATATGGATCACATTTTCTCCCATAGTGCCTTTATAACTAAGGAGTAACCTGGTCCTTCTTGTACTTGAACATAATCAAATAACATATTAAGGATCAGATTGTTGGAAATGGTGGTAGCAATTACTCTACAGACTTTCTTGTTGAGTACAATTCATTTGGCTCAATCTCCAGTGACTATTCCATTATGGGTGTTTGTTCCATCTACAAAACCCCAAACAGATAGGGATTTGAGAGTAGCATGGACTCTAATTGATCAGATTGGATAGTTGCTGACTTTAACAAGAGTTGGGATCCTGTTAAGAACAGTGGTGTTAGTTTTGAATTCAGTGAGAGTGAGAGTAGTCATTTATAGAAATGGGATGACATCTGTAAATTTGTCAACAATCAAATCTTGATAAAGATAAGATAGAAGAGTAAAATAAGTGAAACCAGATTGTGTTCCAGATATTATTGTCCCAGATGTCCTAATAGGAGTAGAAGCCCTTTTTGAGGCTAGCCAAGTCTGTAGATGTCTTTGTTTTTTGTTTAGTCTCTGCTTTTGGTGTTCCCAGTGAAGAAAACTATCATGCTTCATCCAGGGACAAGTAAGAGTAGGTTTGATCTTATACCAAGAAGAAAATGGAATATCTAGATCTAAGAAGATCTCTAGATAAAGGGACAGTTGATAGTATGAATTAGAGATAGTGATATCTGACATAAGACCTTTTGAAAGTAACAATTCTCTTTTGTAGCAATTTACAAAAGGTAATTCTATGATCTCTGGACTACACCAGAAGTTTAGGTCTAGAAATGTTTGGAAACATATATCACCTAAATCATAATTGTACAATCTTTTAGAAGAAGAGAGATGGGAACACTAAGTAGCAGGTATAGGAACATCTAAGTACTTGCCAGAATCAAGTAGATCCTTGAAGGCAACATTTGTTTTTATCTTCTTGAGTAATATGTCATTTTTGTCCTCTGTAAGCTTCTCTGAGGGCAGAATCAACAACATCCTCTTGAT
>QFEQ01000375.1:37071-55421 GCA_003316335.1 Hemileccinum impolitum
CTAAGGTAGTCAGAATACGTATATAAACCCTCTCCTGTAATTCCTCCTACCTTAGTCCTATTCACTTCATTCCACCCACCTCAACTGGTGCCTGCAACCCAGTGGTACTACTCTTCTTCTCTTTGCCAGCCTAGCCCTCTGTCAAGGGGCCAGTATATGCTTTATCGTCTTCTCTCTGTCGCCGTCCCAGTCTTCCAGCTTGTCCTCATCATTCTCGTCGACGTCGACTTCGTTCATCGCCGACTCCTCGTCTCCGTCTTCCTCGTTCAGCTAGTTGAGGTTGAGTCCCGTAACACAGATGGACGGGCAAATGGAACAGATCAATCAGGAGGTACTGGCATATCTTAGAGCATATGTTGCAAAAGGCAAGACTCTTGGAGCAATTGGCTCAAGATGGTGCAATTTGTGCACAACTCATCCCTCACCACTGCCACCAGTGCAACCCCCTTCCAAGTTATATGTAATTATCAACCACATCTAGGGGTGGAACCCTCATCCTCCACTACCCCTGGGGGGTCCCTCACTTCTTCTATGGCAAAATCGCATGATGACATCACCACCACACTCACTAAATCCAGAGACTGGATGGTTCAAAACCAAGAGTCTAAACGATCTGTTGCTCCTTCATATGCCATCAGTGACCTGGTCTGGTTATCCACCAACCACCTCACACTCCCATACCCTATCTGTAAATTAACGCAAAAATTCATTGGTCCTTATCGTATCACCACTGTTTTCCCTAATGCCATTACTCTTCACCTCCCCACATCTGTCTCTATTCATCCGATGGATAATGTTTCTCACATTAAACCCTATAAAGCCCCACTGATTGGTCAGCCTGTATTTAAACCAGATGCCATGATGGTTACAGAAGACCGTCATGAAGAATACAAGGTTGATTTCATCACCACCAGTAGACTTTCACACAAAAAGTTACAGTACCTCATCCATTGGAAAGGATAGGACGAGGTGGATTGCACCTGGGAACCCACTGATAATCTGAAACACACGCAGGATGCTATCAACGACTTCCATAAATCCTATCCCTCTGCACCACACCCTATTTGGGGTATCTCCGATATGCAATTCCTCTCTCTGTTTTCTCCCTTCAGATCCTCCTATACAGAATTCGCAGACTCATGGTTGGACCTCGAATCTGATGAATGGGGGGTAGTGTTATAGTTTGGGCATGTGTACGCCCCCATTTTACTTTTTATCTTTCACTCTTATGACTAGCATCACTGAGCACTGTTTACCTTAGTCATCTTCCCTTTCCAAAGTCATGTGACCAAGTGCATGTGACCGTGGGAACATGCAGGTGACCTGAGGCTGGACCCATGACATCATCAATGATGTCATGCCTTATGTTCCTTATCTTTTCTCACATTTATTTCTGTTCTCTTCTTCCTTCCAGAATGTTCTATCTCTTATCTTCACCTGCCCTAAACTTAATTCAGACTCAGATACTTGCCCTAAAGTACTTGGTTGTTACTATATAAACCCTTCCTGTAATTCCCTCGCACTTTAGTCCTATTCACTTTGTTCCACCCACCTTCAATGGTGCCTGCAACTCAGTGGTACTACTCCCTTCTTCCTCACCAGCCTAGCCCTCTGCTTGGGGCCACTTTATGTTATATTGCATCGTCTCTGTCACCATCCCCATCTTCAACCTCATACTTGTGATCCTCGTCAACATCGACACCGATGTTAAGATTATCAGTTTTAACTAATAATCAAAACAACTACACTTTGGACTAATGTCAGTTAAAGACTTATCCTAATGTGTCAGTCAAGCGTTAGTCACTCTATTAGGTTAACAAACCTAATATCAGTAATGTGTTTACTTAACACTAACTGTGCTTACACCATCCATGATAGTCATGTGATGAGACTATCTGATGATAGATTAGATAAGTATGGTGCAATATCACACCATACAGAGAGCATTGTGCAATTGGATATCACACAATCATATCATTCTCATTCTTCTTTATTTCATTGGTTAGAATGATATAGAATACGATAGATTGTTTGCCAATATGATCTCTTTGTTGATTAGATACAAACATCTTGTATCGTATATAAGATTGATCTTTAGGATCAATCTTTCTTTCTAATGAGTTATCTTTGATTTGTTCTCTCCTGCTTCGATCCTTCAAATCTTAGCAAGACTCTCCACCTCTTCTACTTGATTCACTCCATCGTATCATCAACACCAGGTGAGAGTTCCCATCTGAGACTCATTCTTCTGTCCCTTTGCATTGGAGTACCTTTGTACTTCAATAACCGAAAGTTGCTGCCTCCTCGTCTCCGTGTTCCTCATTGAACTCGCTGTTGCAGTCCATAACACTAACCAATAAAAGAATGAAGAAAGAGAATGGTACAACTCTGTAGATCATCTGATCTAGGATGATGTGATTTTGCACCATATGTTATCTAATCATGGATGGTGTACTAAAGTATTTACTAATGTAAATAACACAGTCTTTCCAATTGGAAGGAGTTCTAGAAACTCCAGAAACTCTGAAAGTACAGTAAGTACTTATAGCAATTCTGGAACCTTTTGGAGACTCCGGAACTGACATTGGAATGTCAGAAAGACTCTGGAATGTTGGAATGACTTATTCCAACAAAAGCTGGAAAAGAGAGAAGAGCAGTACTCAAGAGCAAAGGGCCCCTTTGTGAGGAGGGAATGCAAATGAATAGGACTAAGGTACAAGGGAATTACAGGAAGGGTTTATATAGTATGGATGAGTACCTTAGGGCAGGGTTTGAAGAACAAAATAGTTTAGGGCAGATGTGAGAGGAAAAATATGATGGAACATTGAAGAAGAAACGGTAATAACCATGAGAGAAAGATAAGGACCGCGAGGTATGACATCACTGGTGATGTTATAGATCTAGCTTTGGGTCATGTGCCAGTTCCTGTGGTCACATACACTGGTCATGTGATTTTGAAAAGAAAGAAATGCTAATGTAAAATGGTGCTTAGTGATGTATAGCATATGAGTGAAAGTGAAGAAAAATAAGTGGAGAGCATATAAGGAACCAAACTATAACACTTAGGAAGACCTTCTTTGATGAGCAATGTCTTGAACTCTCTGTCCACCATCTACCAACAGAAGTCTTCCATCCTCACTGGGTCTATGTTCAACCTCATCAAGACCAAACATAACATTGCCCTGATAACAAAGAGCAAGGAGCTGTAATGTCATATAATACAGCAAAATATTTAGAGAGTCTTACAAGCTATGTCATAAAGAAATTTGGCATATAAGGTATTATAAGGACATTGCAAGAAATATCTGCCTGTGAGAAAATCATATTTTTTACTAGGAAACTGAGAAACCCATGATGGTAGAGTGACATGTCAGGATAGGTTCCAAACTGTCAGAACCACCAATGTTTCAATGGTGCACTGCCAAGTTGGCTGGCTCAAAAGTGACTGAGTTAGTACTTGTACCAGTTGATCCATTTAGTTGAAGCTATCCCATGGGACTGTTTCGGAGATAAGAAAATCGGGGTGATCTGGGTTCTGCGGACGTTACCCTGTTTGGAAATACCTCCTTGAAAGATGTCATCACTTGAACCGATCGATGAATGACTTGGCAACAGACAAGTTTGCCAGCGAAAGCTGCTCTATCTATAAATGCCGACGGTTTCACCCTCTGCCTATAAATGTCCACTCCTCAGAGCGCCTGCTTCTCCAGTCTTGTTCTACTTCCTGGTACTGGCTAGTAAGTCTTCACGCTCATGTCGTGTTCGCCGCCCCTCACTCTCTGCTTTTCCTCAGCCATTATCTCTATATTTCTACACTGCTTGCCGTTGACGGCCTCATAGCATTCTTGTTTATCAATCTTCTTTGTTGATTCCATCCATTCGCACGATGCGTTTCAGTTTCTTACTCTCCGTGGCCTGTATCATGGCCGCTGTCGCCCCGGTCATGTCCCTTCCCACACCTCCTCCGAGTCGGCGAGTCAAAAATCACCCAACGAACATGGGATTGTTTGCTCACGTCCTTTCCGCTGGACCCTCTGGTGAGAATCGTGATGAGGCCAGCCCGTGGGTGCCAATGACGACGGTTTCTGATGAAATGCTAACCAAGAGTATGCATCACCAACATAATCGACCACTACTGCTGGCTCGGACGGAAAGGCCGCATCGACACTTGTCTCCGTCTCCGCTGACGGCTAGTTCTGACTCTTCCTCGACCCAGCAGAGCATTAGGTACATATCTGTTCTGATAGCTTCTGATGGATGCTAATGCGAACCGAGAATAGGGGAACAGACCCGCCGGTGGAGGGTCCCGACCACCAGCTACCAAGCGACCAGAAGTCCTCGCCAGAAATCAATCCCGAGCATACAGGGTAAGAGCCATTTGACCCGATGCACCTTTGGGGATACAATTCATCGTTGCGTTTTCGCTTAGATTTTCACCTGAGAAAAAAGGTGCGGCGGAGAGTCCCACGCAAGAAGAGAAGCCCTTGCCACAGTGAGACCCATTTGACTCGATGCACCTTTGGGGATATAATTAACTGTTGCGTTTTCACTTAGAATACCATCTGAAAGTGCGGTGGAGAATCTCGCGGAAAAAGCCCCGGGAGATCTCCCGAAAAGTCGCATCCAAACGATTGTGTCGAGTGTCACAAATCATCCAGCCTTTCAAACGTTCAAGTCATTCTTCAAGTCGTCGCGTGGACAAAGTGGTGGAGAAAGTGGTGGTTCGCCCCCTCGGCCCCGAGCTAAGCTGTCAAAGCTTCGTAGGCCCCAACGCGCGGCTGGGGCCTGATTAGTGGTCGTATGTGTAAATTATTTTCGGCAACGACTGAAACCACCTCAGTTGTGTCCCCTTATCGAATCCTTTACAGATGGCGAAGAGTGATCCCACGATGGAACAACGCCGATCGCATGGCAGCGACAAAGCGCATCCGGGACTCTGAAAGGACCCCAGAGACGCCCGAGCGACCTGTGGAGCATGCTCAAGCAGGAAGCCTCCCTCCCCCCTCGTTCTACCTCGATAGGGCTTAAGATCGGTAGCTGGTACCCTAAACGGCAGTGGGGGTAGGGGTAGCCCCCTGACAAGACTCGGGCCTTCGCCGGTGACAGCCCGAGCGTCCCTCTTTGCACACACTACGGACCATGGTTCTCCCTCTACATGTCAACGCCACGCATTAAAACAACATCGGGTCAGCTGGAGGCAACTGACAGCATTAGTAGACTCAACAGCGACTACTCCCGCATACCTGTACACGACTTGAACAATTCGCGGCCTCCTCGTCAAAAAAGTCGCTCTCCTTTTGCTTATCCCCTCTCATTGCCCTCACATTTCCCGTCATAGTTCCTCGCCTACGACCCCGCAAAAGCCCTCCCCGTGTCCCACTTCAAACTCTCCATCCTGCCAGAAGCCCTTCCATCCATCAACTGCTTCCAGGCACTCGATTACTTGTATGTCCCCTCTCGCCACATCTCAAACTTGCCGTCTCAGAGATCTCATCCTCGGCAAGTCAAACAGGCCGCGCCCATTTTCTCTCATCCAACCTTGACGGCACTATTAGACGTCATTGAGGCATGCTCTTTCTTGCGTTATATCCGCCTCCTTCTCATCGACCGAATAGGAAATCATATCGGAAGAAGTTGTTGACGAGACAGATCAGTATGAAGACAATCAAAGCAAACGACGCGCAAAACGACTCACAAACGCGGCCATCATGCGCGGGTCAAGTGCCGTCTCGTATTCTTCCTTGCCCATCTTGACCACGCCCACAGGATTGTCGAATGCAAACGTGGTTTTACGCACGTTGCCTCGACAGAGGGGACGCCGCTCCTAGCCGCGAGCCCACTCACTAGCGACCAGGGGCCGTTTTCGCCACGCGTAGCGCCAGCGCCACAACAGGTTCAACACCAGATCCAGCAACATCAGCTGCACTATCACTATGCGCACCCACAACCGGGAGCGTTGTTGCAGTTTGACGCCGTTGAAATATGGTGCTGTGAGCGAGTCGGCCAAGAGCTGACTGCCCGAGTCGCGTGTTGTTTGTTTTGTTTTGTTTTCGAAAGAGATGGGGTGTAATGATACGTATCTGATGTGTTTCCGTGCTTGATTGTTTCGTGTATATAGTGCGTGCGTCGCGTAGCAGAGGGTTGGGTTATAGAAGAACTCGTGGGCAAAACGATTCCGTGACACTAGCATGCATGCTGGGACGACAGTTGGACATGCCAAACACAACACTCAAGGACATTAGGTACGTATCTGTTGTGATAGCTTCTAATGGATGCTCATGTGAACCGAGAATAGGGTGGGAACAGCGGAGAATCCCGCACAAGAAGCCTCGGGAGCAGCCAGAGGTCGCTTCCGAAAGTTAGCGTCGAGTTTCAAAAAGATCCCATCATTCTTCAAGTCGCCGAGACAAAGTGGTGGTTCGCGCACTCAGGGGTTCCGGCAGTCTTTAGTACTAAAGGTGGAGGCTAGTTAGGGCGTAGGGCTCAGGCTCATCCTTTGACAAGCCTCAGGCTCCAACCCGCGGCTGGGGCCTGATTAGTAGTCGTATGTGTAAATTATTTTCGGTAACGACTGAAACCACCTCTCTCAGGCTGTGTCGCCTCGTCGAATCCTTTATGGATGGCGAAGAGCCATCCCATGATGGAACGACGGCATCGTGGGGACTGCATGGCAGCAACAAAGCGTATCTGGGACTCTGAATGGACCCCAAATGCCCGAGTGACTTGTGGGGCATGTCCAGGCAGGAAGCTTCCACTCGTTCTACCCCCATCACAACCGGTCTATCCGGGATCATGCGTACGCGGGCCACTACGTGGACTGGTCAACTCCCTCGATAGGGCTTAAGATCGGTATAAACGGCAGTGGGGGGTAGGGGTAGCCCCCTCACAAGACTCGGGCCTTCGCCGGTGACAGCCCGAGCGTCCCTCTTTGCACACACTACGGACCATGGTTCTCCCTATACATGTCAACGCCACGCATTAGAACAACATCTGGAGGCAACTGACAGCCTAGCATGGCATTGGTAGACTCAACAGCAACTACTCCCGCATACCTGTACATCCACGACTTGAATAATCCACTCGGCCACCTCCTCAAAAAGTGCTTTCCTTTTGCTCGTCCCCTCTCATCGCCCTCACACTTTCCATCATAGCTCCTCGCCTACGACCCCGCAAAAGCCCTCCCCGTGTCCCACTTCAAACTCTCCATCCTGTCAGAAGCTCTTCTATCCATCAATTGCTTCCAGGCACTCGATTACTTGTACGTCTCCTCTCACCACATTCAAAGTTGGCGTCTCATCCTTGGCAAGTCAAACAGGACGCGCCCATTTATTGCTCGTCAGTCGCACACCCGGACTTGCCGGTGGCGCTATCGGCGTCATCACCCTCGAAGGTACGTGTGCTCGCCTCATTCTCATCTCTCGTCCAACCTTGACGGCACCATTAGACGTCATCGAGGCATGCTCTTTCTTGCGTTATATCTGCTTCCTTCTCATCGACCGAATAGGAAATAATCTCGGAAGAAATTGTCGATGAGACAGATCAGTATGAAGACAATCAAAGCAAACGACGCGCAAAACGGCTCACAAACGCGGCCATCATGCGCGGGTAAAATGCCGTCTCGTATTCTTCCTTGCCCATCTTGACCACGCCCACAGGATTGTCGAACGCAAACGTAGTTTTACGCACGTTGCCTCGACAGAGGGGACGCTCCTCCTAGCCCCGAGTCCACTCAGGGGCCGTTTTCGCCACACGTACCACCCACGCCACAACAGGTTCAACACCAGATCCAACATCAGCTGCACTATCACCATGCACACCCACAGCCGGGAGCGTTGTTGCACCATCCGACGCCATTGAAGTATGGTGCTGCGAGCAAGTCGGCCAAGAGCTGACAGCCCGAGTCGCGTGCCTTTGTTTGTTTTGTTTTGTTTTGTTTTGTTTTCGAAAGAGATGGGGTGTAATGATACGTATCTGATGTGTTTCCATGCTTGATTGTTTCGTGTATACAGTGCGTGCGTCGCGTAGCATATGCTTTGGTTATAGAAAAGCTCGGGGGCAAAATCATTCCCATCACGGAAAAAACTGGCGAGCTACAAGGAATTAAATATAGAAAATAATTGGCATATTGGACATCATTGCTCGCAATCAGCTGAGGTTGAATACATACCATCATATCGCATTATATAGCTTCCTTCGACTCACAATTGCTCCATTTTTAACCAAAGTTGACATTTGTGCGGGTTTGATCAAACATCTCCAGAAAGCTTATTGTGGGCCAAGCATGGCCCATTGACTTTATTTTCATTTTTAATGTCCAGGTGTCGACATTAAACTCCGAATCAGTCTCTTCTGACACCTTGCCCTCCATGCCCATTGCGTGGAACTTCTATCACCTTTCACCAGTACAGCTACATTGATCCTTGGGGCAAACATAACTTCAAAATCAGCAGGTTGCTCCTAATCTAGGATATTGTCTATCCTTGCCTGATTCTGGGAGCATTCTTGTAAGTGGTAAATTGTTCTCATCTTATTGAATATTCCAGTAGGCTCCCATTCTTGCTGTCACAGCCAGAGTGATACTGAGTTCTGATATAAGGTGAATTGTTCTCATCTTGCTGAACACTCCAACAGGCCCCCATTCTTGCTGTAATGGGTAGAGTGATACCAAGTTCTGATAGAAGGGGCTACATACAGCACTGTACAAAGCTTTCACAAACCACACTGACATTTGAGCATTTGCCAACTGCCACTCATAGTTGTTCCAATATCCCAGTTTGGAGCCAGTGCCTCATTGTTGTACACACCTCATGTAATGAGCAACCAACAAATCTGTTATTTCTCGAACTTTCATATAACAATTGTACCACTATACAATGATGTGTGAGTATGGTTGGAACACTACTTGTGTGAATGTGCAACAGAGAGAGACTCGGGGTGGAGAGGTTGATAGTCTGATATGTTTCAACAGCTGAATACATTTCTTGAGTGTGAGGGTGGGCACTGGGGGTCAGATGAATGAAACCTAGCAGATTGATGCCAACTTACTGGTTCCACCACAAAAGAAGGCTCTTGATTTCTGCTGACTTTTCCATTGAGCTCAGTGCTTTGATGTACAGTGGCTCAAAAAACTGTCCACATATTTGCACATTTTGCATTAAAAGCTCCCAATGGCAATAGCACTTACCCCCTATCTAAGCTATGAGAGGGTGGAATCCTCAGCTAATTCAGGGCTTTCTATCCATCTAGAAATCAAGAGTTTTGATCAAGAGATGAATGAATGGCAGTCATTTTAAAATGACATGTTATGCAGACAGTTTTTTGACTTTAAGTTTCAATTACATATATTAGACCCTGCATGCTGTAATATCATTACATAAATTCAGTAAGGGTTCTTTTATGTCACCTTTATGTAACTGTGTGTCAACCCACTATGTAAACCCTCACTATTCTATGCTTATTTTCCCATTATCATCATAAGACCCATTTCTCTCTCTCAAAAACAAAATATCATCTCTCTCTCCTCTCATGGCCTTTCTACCAGGAAGATTGCCTCCCAGACTGGCCTAGGAAAGTCTACAGTGACTCAAGTTCTTCAGGAAATCCAATCAGAAATGCCTAGACTTCATGGTGGTCATCCAACCAAGCTTTCTGATACCAATAAAAGAGCTATTGTGCAGCAAATTTTAACTGGCAAGGCCAAAAATGCTGTACAAGCTACACAATTCATCAACTCTATTGTTGACTCTCCTGTCTCCTTCCAAACAGTGAGAAATACCCTCAAGGAGGTCTCACTTAAAGCTGTAATGAAGAAAAAGAAACCACTTCTCTTAGCTATCCATAGGAAAAGAAGGCTAGCCTTTGCTCTCAAGTATCAACATTGGACTGTGGAGGGCTGGAAAAGGGTTATATGGTCAGATGAAACCAAAATCAACAGTGAAGTTTGGTGGAGGTTCACTGATGGTGTAGGGGTGTATAGGATGGAATGGTGTTGGGGTATTGAGTGAGGTTGAGGGAAGAATGGATGCTGAACAATATGTGGCCATTTTGAAGGAGGGGTTGCTTCAAAGCTTGGAGGAATCTGGAATCTCAGAAGGTGACATTATCTTTCAACAGGATAATGACCCAAAGCATACCTCTAGAAGAGCCCAAGGATGGTTTGAAGAACAAGATATCAAGCTTCTAGATTGGCCTGCACAGTCTCCAGACCTTAATCCTATTGAACACACTTGGAATCATCTCAAAAGGTGTCTCTCAGCCTATGAGAATGCTTCTATGGGAGTTCATCAATTATGGGAAAGAGTGGAGGTAGAGTGGGGAAAGATTTCTGTGGAACAGTGTCAAAATTGGATAGAAAGTATGTCTAGAAGGATTGAAGCAGTTATAAAGGCCAAGGGAGCTCATACCAAATATTAGATACTTTGATTTTTGTAAAGTCAAAAAACTGTCCACATGACATGTCATTTTAAAATGGCTGCCATTCATTCATCTCTTGATTAACTCTCTTGATTCCTGGATGGATAGAAAGCCCTGAATGGGTGGAGGATTCCATCCTCTCATAGCTTAGACAGGGGTTAAGTGTTATTGCAGTTGGGAGCTTTTAGTGCAAAATGTGCAAACATGTGGACAGGTTTTTGAGCCACTGTATCACTGATTCCTCTATCTGTTTCACACAATGATCTGTGGTTTCTGAACCACCTCATGGACATTATACACATCATCATACTGATCAATGAAGTGGTCAGAGTCAATACCATGGTATGATATTATGATGATGTGGTTGTATATCTCATCAGGGATGTGGGGCAGCTGATCTTCCAGTGATCAGCTGAGATATTTGATTGTTTATTTAACTTTCAAATCAATAATCATGCTCACAATCTTGTTCTTACACTTAGGTGTCTTCCAAGACCTCAAAGCATAAGTACTCAAGCTGCTCCATCCCCTCCAATACACTCTACTGGTCCTTGTGCTCCTACTCCAAGTCCTTTTACAAATTCTGCTCCTTCCACACTGGATTTAAGAGATTAAAGTGCTCAACTCAATGAAGCACTGATCTATTACTCTGAGACTCTTCCAAGTCTGATTACTAACACTAGGATTGTCTCTCCTAGTGTTCCATTTGAGATCCCTTGTTTGATCTGCCAAGGCACAATCGAGTGAGGAGAAATCCATCATTATGGTGGGAGAGATATTATTAGAGAGAATACATGGAGATTAACTAATAATCCTTTTGTGGTTACTCAGTAAATCCAGTCTCCACAACCTACCAAATATCCAGTAGAGAACAATAGGATTTCCTTTGGAGTTCCATTGGATCAATCCTTTCCTCTGATGCCTCTCCAATCTGGTAAAATTATTGCATCAGTTCCCACTCAGCCTTCTAATTCTCAGGCTGAAGATCTCTCTAATACTGTTGCATCCTTCTTGGACATCAACACATCTATCATCACTCCTACCACCCTCATAACCATCTAAATCCCAATGCTCCCAATCCCTTCCTCCTTACATTGACCAACATAAAAGCCAACCACCAATCAATTATCAACAACATCATACACTAGTGGTATGCCCCCAGGGATCTCCAAAGGGCACACAGCTGCTTTCCTCTGGTCGCCAGGCACATTCCTCTCAATCCTTCTCATCCTCAATTTAACTTTCTGGTGTACCCAGTACTCTGCCCTCAACTTTCCTTCGTGGTGGATCCCCAAGATCTCCTTCGCAACTATGAAGAAGAAGAGGAGCTATTCAATCAAGGGGAGTGGTGCCTACTCCACTTGGAAGATCTCCCTTGCCCTTACCATTCTGACTCTCTGGCCAGAACCAACCCAGCTCTGAATCTTCATTGGCTGGAAGTAGTCCCTGTTCATGACACAGCAATCAAGTACTCAGGAATGACATTCTACATGACATTCTTTCCAGTGAAGAGCCTAATTGACCAACCTCCTCTGAAAGTTGAGATGGAGATCAATGACCATCTCCACCAACAGTTCTTCATAGACCCAGTATACCTGCACCACCTGACACCACTCAGTCTTCTCCAGGTCTGTTGGTCTCAGAGACAAGTGATCCCCTTCTGGATTTGCTCTGTTGAAACAGGATTTCCCATCATCATCAACAGTCTTAGATATCTTAATGAGACAATCTCTCAAGCCTTTGAGGGAGCAGGTTGGGTATTCTCCAGTTGCTGTTATGGGGAAACAAAGACACTTGTGGTACACAGACAGGGATATGAGGTATTCAGGCGAGATATCTTCCCTCCAAATTATGTGAACATTTATCTGATAAAATCACTACACCTGAATGATTGTTTTGGAGACAAGGAATGGATGGATGACTGGCCAGAAGGATGGAAGATGGAAGATGATGTGAGGTGTTACAATGCCTTCAGAGGTATGGATGTAAGAAGGTGGAATGAATTGTTTGATAGAAGGATGAGATCCACTCTCTGGGAAGATGAACTGGAAATCTACCGATGCTTCCTCTCTATTCAAAAACTGATCAAAGCTTCTATAGGTACTGATTAGGAGGATGTCGTCTATGCAGCACTGGCCAGAAATTACTGACCAAGAAAATGAGCAGCTGCAGAAGAAGGTGAGCAAAAACAAAAGCTTCATCACCTTACTTAAAAGTAGTAGATATTTAGATCCTCCTGTTCCTCCTCTTTGGCCAGTTTCTATCACATCCACTCAAATATACAATGTAGAAAATAAGGATAAGCCTTTATTTAGCATCTTTCTTGACTTCAATGCCTGGACTGATAATCTAGAGAATATACTACTACCATACACAAATTGTTGAGAAAGAGATCTTATCCTCAAAAAGGGTTTAATGACAGACATTACCATACCAAATCTGCATTACTTCCCTTCATTATACTTCAATCACTTTGAAGCTATATCTCATTTTCTCACCCAGTTTGCTTTCACTATTACCTTTTATTCTTCTTGATTACCTTTATCAAGATCTGATTGTTAACAAAGGTTTTCCAGATATCCTACTGTTCTTCTAAAGAACAATGACTACTCATGCAATCTCTCCAGACTTTAAAGTCAAAAACACTGTCCTCAATTGTGTTCCTATCCTCACTGGTCCTCTCAACTATCCTATCTGGTCTGTTCGAATCCAATCTATCCTACATTCCCTCTCTGTTTGGGGATTTGTAGAGAGCACTACCACCTATGTCAATACAGCAACCACTGATCAAAGCAAATGGATTGTGATTGATAAGAAGGTTTGTGGTATAATTGCCACATCCATTTCTGATGCCCTTGTTGCAGATATCTCCTATGAGTACTCTGATTTCACAATCAAGCCATCTGTCACCAAAACTCTCTAGGACAGAATGAGCACTCTCTTTGCATCTTGTGGCCTATCTGGCCAGTTCTACTTGTTCCATCAAGTGCTTTCAGCACACATCAATCCTAAGAATGTTAGTGCTAATATCAACAAGATCACATCGCTATTTGATCAAATGCAAGCTGCTGGACTGACCTTTTCAGGATCATTCCTAGCTATGTTCTTTCTTACTCACCTTCCAGATGATTTCTTTTCCTTTTGCTCTATGGTTGCTCAAACTACTGAGCAAGCCAATTTCACCATCAATAACATTTCTGGAAAGATCCTTTCCAAGATTGACCTATATAAGACATGACATTCTCTGTATGCCTGCATTGATCATGCAGAGATTGACAAGGTTTGTACACATTCTGCCTATTGTACCAATGTGATTCAGTGAGAACCTCCTCGTACTAATACTTGGAAGAAGCCTCAGGGTTAATTCCATGTATTGAAGTATAAAGATACTCCAATGTGAAGGGACAAAGGAATGAGTCTCAGATGGGAACTCTCACCTGGTATTGATGATACAATGGAGTGAATCAAGTAGAAGAGGTGAAGAGTCTTGCTAAGATTTGAGGGATCAAAGCAGGAGAGAACAAATCAAAGATAACTTGTTAGAGAGAAAGATTGATCCTAAAGATCAATCTTATATACAATACAGGATGTTTGTATCTAATCAATAAAGAGATCATATGAACAAACAATCTATCATATTCTATATCATTCTATCCAATGAAATAAAGAAGAAGTAGAATGATATGATTGTGCAATATCCAATCGCATAATGCTCTTTGTATGGTGTAAGATTGCACCATACTTATCTAATCTGTCATCAGATGTTCTCATCACATGACAATCATGGATGGTGTTTTTAAATAGAGATTCCGATAAACTGGAACCTTGGATTTATCAGAAACAGTATTTGAACTTTCATGACTTCCTGGAATAAAGTCCGGAATAATCCAGAAGCATCTGGAATGTCGGAAGTATAAATTCTAACACCATGGCCTACTGAGCACACCTTCCAGTTCTAGGCCCAATAAGCCCTACCAGAAGAGACAAGGTCCTTACAATGGATCTAAAGGGCAGAAATGTCAAGCCTTCAAAAGAAGGATTGCCAAGAAAGGCAAAGGCAAAGGAAAGGCCCCTCAGGCTAATGAAGTAGAAGGACAAGTTTTTGTTCATGGAGTTAGCATGTCAGAACCTGATCTAACCATCTATGAAGTAGATGAGACTATAGAGGCAGATCCTGCTTTACAGGATCACCTCTTTGAGTATGCAATCAATGTGGAATATGCAAATCATAATCAATGGGAGACTCCAGAGATAGACATCATAGGCACTCCACAACTAGAAGAGGATGCAGGTATGAACATGGGCTCCTCTACTCCCTTTTGCTCCAGCTCCTCCTTCCCGCTCTAATGTCTCTCAAGGAGGAGCAGGACCATCTAAGAGACAAGGATTACCAGTGGAGATTACATCTACCATTGAGGCAACACTTACAATGAAGCAAATGAAAGAGCAAAGAAGAAGAAACCCAAGAAGGTAATAATACCCCTTGGAGGACTGTTATCGGACAAGTCTCATTTCAACTCTGTGAATACTCATTTCCCTGATCCACCTACTCCTTATACTCAAACAGAAGAATTTAACAATTCTGCTCCACTTTCTATTTATTCAAATGACTTCCTTCCTACTATTCATGCTACTCATGAAGGTTATTTACCAGTTAAAAACCGAGATATAGGAGATCAGAGACATTTACCATATGATAGAGGAGACGATAAGTGTAACCTTGCCTCATTCTATGATGATGAGAGCAATGAGATGTTTTTGTTCTATATTGGGGCATTTGCCCTAGAGGGAAATTCAGTAAGCTCTAAGTTCAGTAAAACTCACTGGATGATCAACAGTGGTTATACTGATCATCTATCACCTTACCTAGATGACTTTGTTCATCTAGAGAATGAGAAACATACTGTCTCAGTAGCAAATGGAGCTAAAGTCTTCATGTATGGTCCTGGAACCATTCTTGTTAAACAATCTAGTACTGGTGAAACTAATAATTCTCCAATTGTGACTCTGGATCATGTCTGGTATGCACTGGATGCATCTCATTGATTACTGTCAGTCCCAAGCCTGACAAACCATAGCTATAGCTGTGAGATTACCAATGAGGGTTCAAGAATCCAGGACAAGAGAGGATGCTTAGTGATACAGACTTCTGCTTTATCACCAGCTAACAACCTTCATTAGTTTTAGTCGGAAACAATTACTCCAGTCTCAGGGGTTATTGTCTCTCTTTTGGATAACCAATCTTATCAGATCTGGCACTAACACTTTGGACACACCTCTAAGAATGCCTTATGCCATGCCTCCACCAACCTCTCTGGTGTACCAGCTTTTGGATCATCAGCTTAGCCAAACAACACCCCTTGCAAAGGTTGTTCTCTTAGTAAGATGCCTGATCACTCCTTTCCTTCCTCCTCCAAAAGAGTTACTCATCCTCTTGCTCTGGTGCACATGGATCTTATTGGTTCTATGCCTGTCGAGCCTTGATCTAGAGCTCACTTCATCTTCACATTCATTGATGACTACACTGGATATGCAGTTTTGTCCTTCTTGCAGGCCAAGTCAGATGCCAAGTCCAGATTTAAGAATATGGTCTCATGGGTTAAGACCTTTACTGGCCACACTCTTACCTCCATACATTCAGACTGAGGGGGTGAATTTATGGGTCAGGAGCTTTAAATGTTTCTCACTTCCAGAGAAATCACTCATCAAACAACTGTCCCTCATATCTTTCAGCAAAATGGATGTGCTGAGAGATTCAATCAAACCATTTTATAAAAAGCAGAAGCCATGTGCCATCATGCCTGCCTTCCCAAAGCATTCTGGCAAGATGCTGTGGAGATTGCATTACACATTTATAATAGACAACCCATGCGTCACCTTGAATAGAAAACTCCTATTGAGTTATTCAATGGGAAGCAACCAGATGCATCATACTTTCAAGTGTTTGGAAGTAAAGCATATGTATTTGTTATGGTTCAGGCCACATACACCCCTATTTATTTCTTTTTCCTTCACTCATATGCATTGCATCACTGAGCAATATTTACTTTGTGCTTTCTTCTTTCAAAGGTCACATGACTTGGTGCACGTGACCACAGGAACTGGCACGTGACATGAGGCTAGCCCTATGACATCATTGATGATGTCATATCTCATGCCCTTTATCTTTCTCTCATGATTTTTACTGTTTACTTCTTTTCTTCTCAAACATTCCATCGCATTCCATGTTCCATGCTTGCCCTTAACTAATTCAGACTCAGACACCTGCCCTAAGGTACTCAGTCATAGTATATAAACCTTCTCTGTAATTCCTTTGTACCTTAGTCCTAATCACTTCGTTCTACCCACCATCTGGTGCCTGTAACTCAGTGATACCACTCACCTCTTCCTCACCAGCTTAGCCCTCTGCTCGGGGCCACCATATGTTATATCGCCTTGTCTTGGTTGCCATTCTGATATTCATCCTCATTCTCATCATCCTCATCAATGTCAACACTGTCAGTCACCGTCTCTTTATATCCATCTTTCTTGTCCAGGCTGTCATTACAGCCAGTAACAGTATTCATTCCTCTAGAACAAAGGCTGGACAAACTGTCTCCCAAGTCTGAGAAAATGATATTCATAGGGTATGAACCAAATACCAAAGGTTGGAGATTCTGGTCTAAGCCTCATCATTGTGTCTTTGTTGCCACTAATGCCACCTTTGATGAGAACAGTTTTCTGTATTGTTCTGGTAACCAAGAAGACAAGCCTACCCCTATTCCTTTGGATGATTCTAATAACTTAATTGTTAATCCAGATAATCCAATAGATGTTCCAGAAGATCCAGAATTACTTCCAGAACCAATCCAAGATCTTTATCTAAATATCCCACTTCCTCTAAATAATCAACCTGATCCTGGTTATCAAACACCACCAGGATTTCTTTGAGATCCTCCATCTCCACAAACATCTCCATCAAGTTCTAGTGGAACTAAATGTCCACTATCTCTGGAAAATCCACCATCATATCACTCTGATTTCACTCCAAATGAACCTGCTACTAGCAGAGACAAATCAGAAACTAGATCTAAAAATGATCTTGAGAATATTCAAAAGTATCAGATACCTCCAAGGCAATCTGACATTCCTGACTTTTGAATCCATCCTATCCATCCTTCCAAGGACGAGATCAATTGTCTAGTAAGACAATCAGGTAGAATTCCAAAACCACGCTTTCTACCTGATAATACCTATGGTGAAAATAATTCAGGAGGAGCTAAATGCATCTTCAAGTGCAGATCAAACAGAAGAAATACCCACCAATGAACAAGATGATCTTGGTGAAATATACAGCAATAAGTGGATTAAACATCACTTCTCTGCTGCTGTACAAAATGGAGAATGGGAAGTGTTATGGTCTGCAACGGCGGCTAGTTGCACGAGGAAAACAGAGACGAGGAGACAGTGGGAGACGAAGTCGACGTCGACGAAGATGATGAGGATCAGTTGGAATATCGGTATGGCGACTGAGACGATTCGATAGAGCATTCAACGGCCCCTTGACAGAGGGCTAAGCTGGCAGAGAAAAGAGGAGCGGTATCACTGAGTTGCAGGCTCCCTAGTGAGGAGGGTGGAACGAAGTGAATAGGACTAAGGTAGGAGGAATTACAGGAAGAGGTTTATATACGTATTCTGACTACCTTAGGGCAGGTTGTCTGAGTCCGAATTAGATGAGGGCAGACAAAGATAAGGCATAGAACGTTCTAGAAGAAAGACGGTAATAAACGTGAGAGAAAGATAAGGAGCATGAGGTATGACATCATAAATGATGTCATAGGTCTAGCCTCATGTCACGTGACTTGTTCTAGACATAGATCACGTGAATGTTCCCGCGGTCACATGTACTGGTCACGTGACTTTGGAAAGAGAATTCGACTAAGGTAAAACGGTGCTCA
>QFEQ01000037.1:0-18053 GCA_003316335.1 Hemileccinum impolitum
GGAAAAGATAAGGGGAACACGAGGTATGATGTCATCGATGACATCATAAGTCTGGCCTCGTGTTACGTGATAATTCCCGCGGTCACGTGCACTTGGTCACGTGACTTGGAAAGAGAAATTGACTAAGGTAAAACGGTACTCAGTGATGCAAGCATATGAGTGAAAGGTAAAAATGAAAAATAGAGCATACACAGGCCCGAACTATAACAGAATAGGTACCCCCTGGATCTATTCAGCTTGCCCTTTTCCCTTGAGTCCTTCAGCTGCTAAATGCTGTGCTCTTGTAGTAAACAAATTGAAATAGTAAGCTTGGGCTTCTTCATTTTGCCAAGCCAGGATGGAAGAGGAGGAGGAGGAGACATCAGATTCAGCTGTGACAGAGGCAATGGCTGTTGTTGGTGTGAGGGGGATCTTGTGGTTTTGTCGGGGTTGTAGATAAAAGGTTCTTCTGGTCATAGGGTCAAATGCTGGACACACTCTTGGTTTTCTCGGTTCTTTGCAGTTCCGAGAAATGTGTCCCTTTTTGCCACAATTGTAGCAATTGTGGTTGTTGACACAAGCTGGGTTCTGGACAGTGTGGGTGTCCTGCATTGGTGCCCCTTGACCAGGTTGGGTCCTGACAGCGGTAAATTGGTTTTCTGATTGAGACTGGTTCCTTGGTATGAAACCGGTTTTGCTTCGTTCCAATCAGATACAATGGAACATCTTTCCAATCTCAATGGAGGTGTCTTGCCATGAGCCAAGGTCTCCAGTTACAGTGGGATGATGGAGACAAACTTGTGTTATAGTTTGGGCACGTGTACACCCTATTTTTCACTTTTATCTTTGCTCATATGCATGCATCACTGAGCACCGTTTTACTTAGTCGTTTTCTCTTTCCAAAGTCACGTGACCACGTGAACTCTTACATGACTTGAGGCTAGTCCTATGACATCATAGATGATGTCATACCTCATGTTTGTTATCTTTCTCTCATGTTTACTTCCATTTACTTCTTTTCTTCTCAAACATTCCATGACATTCCATGTTCTCTACTTGCCCTAAACTAATTCGAACTCAGATACCTGCCCTAAGGTACTCAGTTGCAGTATATAAACCCATCCTGTAATTCCTTCATACCTTAGTCCTATTCACTTCGTTCCACCCACCCTCCAAAGGTGCCTGCAACTCAGTGATACCACTCTCCTCTCCTCTGTCAGCCTAGCCCTCTGCCAAGGGGCCACTGTATGTTATATCGCCTTGTATCTGTTGCCATCCCGATCTTTGATCTCAACCTCATCCTCCTCGTTGACGTCAACACCGCTCATCGCTGTCTCCTCATATCCGTCTTCCTCATCGAAGCCATTGTTGCAGTCCGTAACAACTTGAAGGTAAATATTATGGTTGATGCTTTCCTTGTACAGTTGTAATGCAATGCCAGGTTCGAGCTCTGTGTCGATCTGTAGAAGGTTGAATTGCTGGGTATAGATCTCGATGAGGAGGTTTCCTTGTTGCAATCTGACCAGTTTCTTATATGCCTCCACTTTGAGCATGTCAATTCTGAAGTGGGCTTCCACGTGCTCTTTTAATACCTTCCACAAGGGCCAAAGTCCCTTCTTATTAGGGTATTGCTCAATCATAACTTGAGCAAAATTAGCAGCCCTTCCATTCATCTGTAGTAACACTGTTACCATTCTCTAGTGATCATCCAGATTGGGTTGGCAGTTGACCCAAGCACCCATTTTCATTCACCAGATGTGGAACATCATACAATTACCGTCCTAGGTGCCAGGATTGGCAAAAGCCTTGTAAGTGTTAGAAAAAGTAGGGGTGGCAGAGATCTGAGCTTGATTTTGGATTAGGTCCTGCATGGCGGCAGCCATGAGGGTCATTTGTTTCAACAGGTCGTCCCATAACTGGTTACCCGATATCCTTACTGGTCACTATCTTCCAAGTGACCTCTGGGGATGTTTTCTAGAGGTAATGTTCATTTGGACAAAGCTGTGAACGGGTGTGGAGAACAGAGGGGACAGTGGTTCCTTGGTCCCATGGGTTTTGGTTGGCTCATAAGTACTTTTTGCTTTGGGTGTACACTCGGTGGACGCAGATTTTCTTTCATCTAAGGAATAGACTGTTTGTTCCTTCTGGTTCAGGTGTGTGGTCATTGGGGTCAATTGACGGAGCAGGTGAAGGGGTACGGGGTCTCTGTACATTGAGACAGTAAAATGCTAGTACAGCAGCTTCTCTCTGGATCTCAATATGTTCGAGCCACTTAGTTCTGGACATAAAATGAGAAAGGGGAATGCAACATGGTTCAGCTTCAAGAAGTCCTAATCAAGTGTTGCTGGCTGCAATGACAACTTGGACTAAGAACATGGAGACAAGGAGACAACGGATATCAGTATTGATGTCGATGAAGATGACAAGGTCAAGGTCAAAGATAGGGATGGCAACAGAGATGATTCGATATAGCATAAAGTGGCCCTGAGCAGAGGGCTAAGCTGGCGAGGAAAAGAGGTGTGGTTCCACTAAGTTGCAGGCACCATTGAGGTGGGTGGAACAAAGTGAATAGGACTAAAGTACAAGGGAATTACAGGATGGGTTTATATAGTGATGACCAAGTACTTTAGGGCAAGTATCTGAGTCTGAATTATGTTTAGGGCAGATAAAGATAAGAGAACAATGAAATGTTCTGGAAGAAAAGAATAAGATGGAAATAGTTGTGGGAAAAGATAAGGAACATGAGGTATGACATTATAAATGATGTCATGGATCCAGCCTCAAGTCATGTGAATGTTCCTGCAGTCGTGTGCATTTGGTCATGTGACTTTGGAAAGAAGAACTGACTAAGGTAAAACATTGCTCAGTGATGCTGGGTATATGAGCGAAGGTAAAAGAAATAAAATATGGGCATACATGTACCCAAACTATAACAACAAGGAGTCGACGATTGATGGTGTCGGCGAGAACATTGATGACCAAGATGAGATGGGCAAGTGGAAGGTAATTAGTGGCGAGGTGAATCATAAACGAGCCCCTTTTGCAGAGGGCAAGGCTAGCGAGGAAGAGATGAGCAGTATTTGAGAGCAAAGGGCCCCTTTGTGAGGAGGGAATGCAAATGAATAAGACTAAAGTATGAGGAAATTACAGAGAGGGTTTAGATAGTATAAGTGAGTACTTTAGGGCAGGATTCAGAGTATGAAATAGTTTAGGGCAAGTGTGAGAGAGAGAATGTTCTGGAATGATGAAGAAGAAACAGTAATATCTGTGAGAGAAAGATAAGGACCATGAGGTATGACCTCACTAGTGATGTCATAGGTCTAGCCTCAGGTCATGTGACTTTGGAAAGAAAGAAGTGCTAAGGTAAAATGGTGCTCAGTGATGCTTAGCATATGAGCGAAAGTGTAAAAATAGAAATAGGGAGCATACATGGAACTAAACTATAACAGAATCACTGCAGAAGATCTGAAGGTAGGTTTTGACTTCTTGGTTGACATGTTCTGTTTCACCATCAGTCTGAGGGTGATTGGCTGTGGACAGAGCTAGATCATAGGAAAGAAGGTGACTGAGTTCCTTGGCAAAGGCCAAGGCAAACTGCAGACTGTGATTGGAGATGATTTTGTCATATAAGCTAAAATAGGAGAAGACCTTATCAAAAAAGAGGGAGGCAATGCCCTTGGTGGTGATGGTGGAAGTAGTGGGGCAGAGAATTACCCCCTTTGTAAGCCCATGGTCAACCATGACCAACAGGGAATCAAAACCAGAAGAAGATGGGAGACTGGTAATGAGGTCACAAGAGACCTGCTGGAAGGGATGGGTGCAGGAAGACTGGATAGAGGTAAGTGGGGGAACTATGGGATGGGTGTTTGCTTTGTTATGCTGGCAAATAGCACAGCCTTCAATATACTTCTGCACAAAGTATGCAAGACTGGGCCATCAAAACTGGCTAGCGATGAGCTAACAAGTTTTAAGATACCTGGAATGGCCTGCCATTTCATGATCATAGCACCCAGCTACCACATTGTGGCGAAGGGAACCATCAGGAGGGACATAGGTGCAGCCATGGAAGGAGAGGATACCCTCAGTGAAGGTCCAGTTGTCAGGGGAGGAGTTTCAGAAGGGGATAGAGAAAGCAAGATCTGGATTGGAGTGATTGGAGGCTTTGCAGAGTGCTGTGAGGACAATGAGATCAGCAGTGGAGGACCAGGTGAGATGGGAGGTGAGGTTGGTGTCAATAAGATCAATGAATAAGGAAGGTGGGAGTAGGGTGGTGCCCAGATTGTCAGAGTCTGTGGCAGGAACAAGGTCGGGGTGGCAAGAGAGAGCATCAGGACCAGCAAGGTTCTTACCAGGGACATAGATGATCCAAAGATCAAAGTCTTGGAGGTCAAGAAGCCAATGGGCTTGGTGACAATTTAAATCCTAAGCTTGGTGGAAGTAGGTCAGATTTTTGTGGTCAGTGAAGACCTGAATGGGATGTTGGGAGCCATGGAGATAGTGGTGCCAACATTTCAGAGCTTGGAGAATTGCAAGAAGTTCATGATTATGAATGTTGTAATTCCACTTGGTGGCAGAAAAGGTCTGGGAAAGATAAGAACAGGGGTGCCAAGCCCTGTTCAAGTCAGTCTGGAGCAGAATACCACCAGTGGCCTATTTAGAGGCATTGGTGATGATTGTAAAAGGTTTAGTGAGGTCTAAAAGGTGGAGGACCAGTTTGGTGCAGAAGAGCTTTTTGAGATGCTCAAATGTGGTTTGACACTGCAGTGTCCAGTTCTAAGGATGGGAGGCCTTGGTCAGATCAAGGAGAGGACGGGTGACAGTCAAATAGTCAGGGATAAATCACCTGTAAAAGTTGGTGAAACCAAGGAAGGATCAGATATCTTTTACATTAGCCAGAATGGGCCAGGCAGCAATGCTGTCTAGTTCAACTGGATCCATGGTGATTTGCCCAGGTTTGACAATCATTCTGAGGTTGTATTTGACCTTGCGGGTGTTAAACATTCACTTTTCGAGTTTGAGATAGAGGTCTAATTCCTCCATATGGGCAAGAACATGTTTAGTGTCTTTGTCATGGGTTTTCTGATCAGGAGAGAAGATCAGTAAGTCATCCATATAGATGACCAGTTATCCTTCTGTAATCATGTTGTGGAACAAGTCATTCATAAAACATTGAAATGTGGCAGAGGAATTAGTTATGCCAAAGAACATCACCATGGGTTTGAAGAGGCCCCAGTGAGTGATGAAGGCAGCTTTCCATTGGTCGCCATCTTTGATCTGAATGTTGTTGTATCCCCATTGGACACCAAATTTGGTGAAGACCTTGGTGTCCTTAAGGCAGTTGACAAGATCCATGATTAGGGAGAGTGCATATGCATCCTGGACAGTATGTTCATTCAGATACCGGTAGTCTTGGCAGGGTCAGAGTTTGCTGTCCTTCTTTTTAACAAAAAAGAAGGGGGAGGCTTGCAGAGATTAGGAAGGTCAGATTTTCCTGGACTTGAGGTGTTTGTTGATGAAGGTGTCCATGGCTTCTTTTTTGTTCAGAGCAAGCGGGTAGACTTTCCCAATTTTTGGTTGGAAGGAGTCCTTCATGTTTATGGCATGGTTGTAGGGTTGAGAGGGTGGAAGGTGTCTTGCCTCAACTTTGGAGAATACTGAGGAGAATTGTGAATATTCTGTTGGTGGGGTTACCTTGGCCTTTTGGGTGAGGTGCTGGATGGCGAGATCAGTCAAAGTCATGTAGGCTTTGACTGAGGTGGGATTAATGAGAAAGTGGGTATCTCCTTGAAGAACCTACTGGCAACTGAGGGCCTTGACAACATACTGGGAGTATCATTCCGGGGCAGAGGGAGAATTGGAGAACCCATCATCACTGATGAGGTAGACATAGAGCCCTTTACTCCACTCATAGTGGATCTTGGTATGACACATCTGGGGTTTGGGTTCAGAGTATTCCTTCTTAAAGAAGGTGGTGTGTCTGAGTTCATCATTTTTACTCTGGGCAAACAGAGCTTTGGATTCATCGGTGGCTTCAGTAAGGGATAGTTTGAGGTTGTCCCAATCAATAACAGGATTGGCCTTGTGGAGCCAGGGCATTCTAAGGATGATGTTCTTGTTTCTGCAGGTCATAACATGGAAGCAAATTTGATGAGTGACATCTCCAATGATGGTAAACAGAGTGGTGACATGTCGGATAGCACCAAATCTGTTGGGGGATTGGTCCATGTTATGGACCAGGGTTGGTTTGGCCAGTTTCTGGAGTGGGAGGCAGTGTTTGTGTGCGAACTGCCAGTCAAGGCAGTTAATGGAAGCCCCAGAGTCAATGAGGGTGTGGGATTTGATGTTTTTGAGCATGTCCATAGGGACAATTAATTGAATGCCAAGATGCAAGCAATATCTATTCTTGGATACAATTATAGGTGCACACCTTTCTACAAATAGAGAGGCTGGTATTGACCCAGATCTCCAATCTAAAAACCCAATAGGGTAGTGATTGCAGTGAAAGAAACTGAGGCAGAAGCTGAAAGGTTGTCATCTTTATTGTCACATTCTGACAAGTCCAGAACTAGGACCATCTCTTCTTTGTCAGACTTCTTCACAACTACATCAACATCTTTCTTCTTCTTTTCTCTGAAAGAGGAAGCATTGGTGGAAGAAGAGAACTTGGCTTGACAGCTGTTGGAGCTGTGACCAGAGCAGCAACATTTGAAACAGAAATTGTTTTTGATGCATCTCTGACATTCCTCAGGTGTAAGTTTCTTTGGGAAGGAGACATAAACAGTGTCAATGTCTATGGCATTGGGATCCTTCTGTAGAGTGGAAGGTGTCTGGAATTGGTGGTAAGTGATCTTACCTGGGTTGGTATTGCACCTGCAGATTTCCATAGCACAGTCCATCATGGTCTGGAATGAGATGGCCTTTTTATACCAGGCATCTATGCTAGTAGGGACTGTTTCCATGGACATGATGTGGGACATAAGAGGCACTGGGATTCTGGCCAAGTAGTAACCAATGAGCACATTTGCATTGGTTATGTTGGTGAGAGCCACATAGTTCTGGAACTGGGAGGTATACATGGTGAGAGAAGGGAAGTATTGGCTCTTCTTATCCCAGACCATATGGGTGGTGGATAGCCAGGTGATAACATTTCCCATAGTGTGGTGGTGTTCAAAAGAAGCTTTGAACTTCTTGATAAAGTCCTCCCAAGTGCCAAGAGTGATTATGGTGCTGGAGATGGCCATGTTTTGAAATGTGGTTGCCCACATGTTAGTAGAGCCCTTTATCATATAGGACAGGGCAAAGGTGATTTTCTTGTTGTCGGTATTGTAGACCTTGCTGTTTATCTTGATGTAAAACATGACAGAGTGTAGCCAAGTGAGGGACTTAGCATAGTTGCCATCAAAGGCCTCAGGGGTGCTCAGGCAGAGCTTGGTGGGTTTGCTGGTAGACATGACAGGGGACAAAGGAATGGGGATCTGAGGGGTAGTCGGAGAAACAAAGATGTTGCCTGTTTGGGGCAGAGATTGTGGTGATGGTGGAGTTGGCATATGAGGAATCAATAACTGGGAAGTTAATTGATGGGATAGATCAACTGCTGTTGCATGATCTGGGTTAAGTGTAATGTTGGGGTTAGTATCTATGAAGGATTCCAGTTCTGACTCAGAAGACTCTGGGATAATGGGGTTATTCAGAGTTCAAATAGACTAACAAAGGTCAGCAGATGGGATGCAGGATGAGGACGGAATGGTGGTGGTGACAGCTTACAATAATAGTAGCTGTAGAAGAGTAGCTCATTTCTTTTGTTATGCTTTGTCCTTGGTGGGACTGGCATAGACCTTCAGGGCACTATGTAGTTGAATCAAGTACAATGAGGAGCAGGGATACTCATGTCAACATTGTCAATAAGCAGAGGTCTGGTCAATGAAGGTTGGGGTGGACAGCGAGGACAAGGAAGGTTGAGAGCGTCCACTTAAGGTAGGACAAAGACCGTTGTGGGGATCACACAAGGTGAGGCCACAGACCAGATAGATTGCTAGAAAGCAGAAGGTAGAAACAAGCTAAAGTACATGGCTGGGGGTTATACCCCTTATATACTACAGGTGACTGGTTTAGAGTAGGTCAGCTGAGTATGAATGTGAAACAAGTCATGTCAAGCAAGAAAGGCCATTGGCCGAAGGAGATTGACATGTGAAACAAAGTGGTAAGCAAAAATGAGTCATTGGCTGATGATGATGAATATGCTCTAAGCATAAATGAATAAGCAGTTCTGATGACAAAGAGGATATGACAAAGGGAAACAGCATGGCGGTGCATGCAGCAGAAAGGTGCTCCTCCAAGGGAAAGACCATAAAGGAGCAGGGTTGGGCCTGTAAGTGAGCAGAAAACAAGCAGGAAAGAAAGGAAATCATAACAGAATAAGTAGAGAACAAGTAGCATCCCAGAACATGGATCTACTTAAACAACTTAAATTTACTTGGCTGATTTGACATGCCAAGCCAGGATAAGTGTTGGTTAAGTCAGAATAAGCAGAATTAAGTAAATGTAAGGTCCTGTTTAGCAAAAGCACCTTACCTCAGCTAGTGTAGTTTTTGCTCAGCTAGAGTAGTCTGGCGATTTTGATGTAAGTCATATGCCTCACCTAAAGTCATGTGTCCTACTTATCCAACCATATCATGTGAACATTTGTAAATCAGGTGATCACAATTTCATCCAGTCATGTGAGCTCAATAGGTCATGTGAGTAGTATCTTCTTGCCTTTCTGATCCCACATTGTGCATACAATGCACAGTTATTTGAGGTGTGCAAATTCAACAAGAAATGCAATGAGTTCATCAAGCTCATGCTCATGCTCTTTCCACCACTCCCTTCAATCCCACCCCATATCATCCTTGCAGATCCAGGCAGTGGGTGATAAACAAAAGAAAGCTGTTCTCTGGCAAGAGGACCAAATGAAGGAACTCATCAAGTTCCTATTTTCTCAGAAAGCTTCCTCTGAGGATAGCAATTTCACAAAGGTGACATTCCAGCAAGCTGCTGATCACATTAACATGAAGTTCCCCCATCAATCACCAAGAACAGCTTCATCATGTTTGTCCAAATGGTCAAAGGTGCGTTTCTTTTCTCTGATTTGTTTTGACTGGCTGAATATACTATTCAAAGTTAAAATCAGATTATTTTGTTGTCTTTGCTCTCAAATCCACATCTGGGGTACATTACAATGACAAAGATGGTGTCCTTGTCAACCCCAGCACACAGGCTATGTGGGACACATATGTGAAGGTAAGCCATCCTTGCACATTTCTACAGCCATGTATGAAATGTTTCAAGGCACATCCTACTATGAGACCCTTTGCAAACAAAGGGTTTCTGCACTACAATGACATCTACAACATTCTTCCCTCAGGCACCTCAAAAAAACAGGCACACATTTTCTATCCAGGTCAGAGTGGTCTGAGTGATCAGCCCTCACAACCACCCCTTACTTACAGTCTCCCGCTGGCTTCCATCTGTCATATCTCATTGCCACCCAATTTCCCCCCTTCTCAAACCCTGCTACTATCCAGTTCCCCACTCCTCTTTTGAACTCTGCCATCTCCCAATCCCCCCTTCTCTCAAACCCTGTCACCACACAGTTCCTCACTTCTCTCTCAAACCCTACCACCTCCCAATTCCCCACCCCTCTCGCAAATCCTACCATCTCCCAGTTCTCCACCTCTCTCACAAACCCTACCACCACCTAGTTCCTCACCACTCTTGTAAACCCTACCACTGCCCAGTTCCCCACTCCTTTCATGACCCAGTTGCCCAACCCTCTCTTAAACCCTACCACCTCCCAGTTCCCCACCCCTCTTGTAAACCCTGCCACTGCCCAGTTCCTCACTCCTCTCACAAACCACACCACTGCCTGGTTCCCCCCTCTTGCCTTGCATCCCACATCCCACATCCTCCTCCTTATCCCAAATTCCACTTGCTTCCAGTTCCCCCCTGTGTATTGCTATCCCCAAACTGCCCTCTCCACCACATCGCTTCTGCTTGGTGATCCCAACTTAATAGTACCATCTATGCCACCTTTCTTCCTCTCTAGCAATGCCTCTGCTCCAGCCTCACTATTGGCAATGTTGGTGGTCACCAGTGTCAGCTGTGGCAAACACAAGCAGCCTGCAAGCACATTCACCACAACCAGCAGTGATACAAAGCTCATCACAGCCAACAGCAATACAAAGTGAACTGGCAGTGACACAAAGCACTTGTGGCCTCTAACAGCCACTTCACAGGCACAGGTAAAAGTGAGTGATGCAATGGAAGACATCACACTTACACTCAAGGAAGTTTCTTGTAAATTGGATAGTCCGAAATAAGTAGGTAAGATGATGTATTGTATCAACTGTGTTGCAAAATGACTCAATACACTAAACAGAGACTCAGCTGAAAACTGATGATCCCATCAGTTGTGCTGCCAAGTTGATCAGTGCCCTCAACATTGATGATGATGATAAGATGTTGCTTACTGACTATATGTCCAAATTAGATAGTATGAATGCTATTGAGTTTTTTATTGAGTTTGAAGGTGGAGCTCAGAAGAAGTGGATTGATAAAAAACTGCAGGAACTGAAAGGATACTCTTGGGTTTAGTACATTGCATGTTCTTTTTAACTTGTACTATCAATGTCATCTTTTTATCTGACTACTATATAAACCCTGCAGCCTAGTACTGTTCAAGCTCTGCTTGATATTCCTCCCACATCTCCTCTGCAATCTGTTCATGCCTAGCATCAGCTCTTTGCTGTTCCTCTGCATTAGCTGGTCCTTTTGCCAACATTCCAAATGTTTCTACATCATCCTCTGCTGTATGTTCCAGTGCAAATGGACCAAATTCAGGATTGAAAGGGGCTTTAGGCTCGAATGTATGAATAAAATTGTGAATAGCACAGAGAGCTGCAGGGATCCATGCCTGTATCTCCATATTATATTTAGGGGGAAGCTGAAGGATTCACCATTGGCACTTTAAAACACCAAAGATCTGCTCAATAATGCATCAAAGTGTTGAGTGTCAAAGATTAAAAAGCTCCTCTTTGTTTGTGGGCCTATGAAATTTTTAAATATTCAAGAGTCTGAAAATTAGATCAACTTGAACACTTTACCTTAAGTTTGCCTGATGCCATTCCTTTAAATGATAGCAAACACCATGATAGAGTATAAGCAAGGTATCACAGGATCCAAACCCTGCATCTCCAAGAAGATAGTGTCCCTCTGGCACTCAAAAGTCATGAGCATAAGCATCATTCCAAAGAGTTGCATCTGAAGAAGCTCCATCCCATCTAGTCATTGAATATATGAAGTGAAAGTCAAAATCACAAGCAAAAAGACAGTTCTGAGAGAGGAAACCTTTGTAGTTGCATATATTGACATGTTCCTTAGGAGTGACAAAGGCACAGATATGGGTTCCATCAACTGCACCAATGCAGTTTTAGAATGCATGAAATTGAGGATTGATGGAGATGAAATCAGAAATTGGAGTATTGAATGTTGGTAGCTTGACTTAAGATAAATAGAAAAGTTGGGATAAGAAAAAGATGGTCATCTTTTTAAAATATCTGTAGATATTATGATAGATCATAATAGCTTAAGAGTCAAGATTAAGAATTAATTACTATCATTATGACTTACTTTGTAATGGTACTTGGTGAATGCTGGAATCACTCAGCAACAAGACATGAGCTAAGCCCTGTAACACAGGTATACAGAAAGATTCCAAGCTATTCCTCAACATAAATCCCATGTCAAGATTTGGTAACACCATGATCAACTAGAAAATGGACAAGAGCAGTGAAAGCATCATGGCTCATACCAAGATTTGTGTGAATATGATCAGGATGACCATTGAGTAGTTCAATGATCCATCCTTCTCTAGTCAAAATTGAGGTATGATAGGGGATTTGGAGAGCTCGAGATAGAAAGATCTGCTGATAGAGATATGCTGCTTGTGTAGCTAGTAGCATGATCAAAAGTACTATGCGGTTTCTGGGAGTTTGGTGGATGAGTTGAGCCTCAAGATCCATAGTGGAATATTCAAAGGGTATCTTAATGATCAGATCAAGCTATCAGTAGGTGACTTGAATTGTGGCTGTGTGGGGAAATGATGCCCCCACCGGACCCACTCAGTGAGCCTGTTTGTCCCTCAGAACCCTGTGATGTGGTTCACCTAGCCTGTCCAGCCCAATCATTGAGTGGCCTTGCCCACTGACCCCTTTGTGCTGCCCTCATCCATTTGTGCCATTTCCCCCTTTCGTGCTGTTTCCCAGGCTCCATTCATGCCATTCCCACCCATTTGCACTGTGCCCCCCATATGCTGTCTCCTGGGCCTCTGTTTGTGCCATCTCTCCTATCTGCACCATCCCCCTCATCTGCACCATCCTACTCCATCTGTGCCATCTGCGCCTCATCCCACCCCATCCACCCCATCCTACCCCATCTGTGCCATCCACACCTTGTCCCCCTCATCCACACCATCCTACCCCATCCACACTGTCCTACCCATCCACACTGTCCTACCCATCCACACTGTCCTACCCATCTGCACCATCCCCCTCATCTGTGTTGTAGTTCAGTTCCTTATACACTCTCTATTTATTTTTCTTCACTTTTGCTTATATGTTATGCATCACTGAGCACTGTTTTACCTTAGCATTTCTTGCTTTCCAAAGTCACATGACCAAGTGCATGTGATCATAGGAACTGGCACATGACCCAAGACTAGATCTATAACATCATTAAGTGATGTCATACCTCACAGTCCTTATCTTTCTCTCATGGTTATTACCACTTCTTCCTCATCATTCCTTCCCATTCTATTTCTCATGCTTGCCCTAAACTATTTCATACTCAGAACCCTGCCCTAAGGTACTTGTCCATACTATATAAACTCTTCCTGTAATTCCCTCATATCTTATCCTATTCATTTGCATTCCCTCCTCACAAAGGGGCCCTTTGCTCTTGAATACTACTCCTCTCTCTCACCAGCCTTGCCCTCTGCAAAGGGGCACATTTATGTTTTGTCTCACAATTATCTACCTTCTTATCACTCACCTCATCATTGTCATTGACATTCTCACTGACATCATCAACTGTCGCCTCCTTGTCACCATTTTCCTCATCAAACCAACCATAGAGCAATATGGTTTCACATCCTACCCCATCTGCACCATCCTCCCCATCCACACCATCCCCCCCATCCACATCTCATGTTTTTAATCTCCGCCATGCTTCCACTTCCATTCTGCCACCACCTCATGGTGTATGCATGTTCACCTCATGTTTTCCCACACTATATCCTTTTATGGCTGTTGCAGACTGCAACAACAATCTCCATAAGGTATACAGAGACAAGGAGATGGCAAATGTCAGTGTCAACATTGACAAGGATGACAAGGATGAGATTAAAGATCAGTATGGCAACAGAGACAATTTGATAAAGCATACAAGAGCCCCTTTGAATAGAGGGCAAGACTGGCAAAGAGAAGAGGAGTGGTACCACTGGGTTGCAGCCACTGTAGACAGTGGGTGGAACAAAGTGATTAGGACTAAAGTATGAGGAAATTACAGGAAGGGTTTATATAGTAAGACTGAGTACTTTAGGGCAAGCATCTGAGTCTGAATTAGCTTTAGGGTGGGTAAAGATAAGAAGACAAAAGAATGTTCTGAAAGAAAGGAAGATGATAGAAATAAACATGGAAAAAGATAAGAAGCATAAGGCATGACATCATAAATGATGTCATGGATCTAGCCTCATGTCATGTGAACTGTTCCCGTGGTCACATGCACTTGATCATGTGACTTTGGAAGAAAGAATTGACTAAGGTAAATAGTGCTCAGTGATGCCAAGCATATGAGTGAAGGGGAAGGAAAGAAAATAGGGGTGTATGCGTGCCCAAACTATAACACTACCCCCCATTTGCCAGATTCAAGATCCAACCACAAGTCTGTGAATTCAGTATAGGAGGGTCCAAATGGAGAAAACAGGGAAAAGAATTGTGTTGGAGATGCCCCAAATAGGGCGGGGTGCCAAGAGATGTGAACGGTGAAAGAGGTTGATGGTGTCTTGTGCATGTTTTAAATTAGCTGTGGGTTCCCAGGTGTGATCCACCTCGTCCCATCCTTTCCAATGGATGAGGTATTGTAGTTTTCCACAATGAAGCCAGCTGGTGGCTATGAATTCCACCTCATATTCTTCGTAATGGTCTTCTGTGACTATGATGGCATCTGGTTTAAATATGGGCTGGCCAGCCAGCAGGGCTTTATAGGGTTTTACGTGTGAAACATTAACCATAGGATGGATAGAGATGGAGGAAGGGAGGTAGAGAGTGATAGCATTAGGGAGTATGGCTGTGATACGATATGGACCAATGAATTTCTGAGTTAATTTATGGGCAGGGTATGGAAGAGTGAGGTGGTCGGTGGATAACCAGACCAGGTCACCGATGGCATACTGAGGAGCAGAGGATCATTTAGACTCTTGGTTTTGAACCATCCAGTCTCTGGATTTAGTGAGCATAGTGGCAATGTTATCATGCAATTTTGCTATAGATGAAGCAAGTGACCCCCCAGGGGTGGTGGATGATGAGGGTTCTATCCCTAAATGTGGTTGATAATTTTGGGTGACTTGGAAAGGGGTCACACCAGTGGCGGTGGTGAGGGATTGTTATAGTACATGGCTCGTACTTGCTATCTCTATCAGTTCTCTGGACTAACATTTACTTCAATGTTTACCTTAGCAGATTATGGGCACACGCTTGATCCTACCCTTATCCTTACCCTACTCATGATTAGATCTTCCCACAGTTATCTCTGTTGATCAGAGATAGATCCCATCTGGATCTCTGCCATGATCCGATCTATGATTAGATTCGGCTTACACCTTCGCTTCCATTCTTTCACCTTCACATGTAAGCCTCACTCTGTTAATCTCCACTCCTTCTTGTAGCCATACCTTCTACCTCACCGCTACCTCATGTACGGACTACCCTTTACCCTAGTCACCATCACTAGCTACCTGTCACTACTGTAGTCTGTTACATAAGCCCAGGGACTACAGTGGAGGATCCCTATCCTTTCATTGTGGTCTCTGGGGGATCATCCTTCATTCTCATAGGCCTAAGCCAGCCTACATACAATGGCTCTGACTCTCTTGTTTCATCAGATCGCCCCATCACCGAGTCCTCAGGGCATTGACACCGCCCTCCTCTCTACCTTGTCACAACCTCAGTATAGGCATCGGGCTGCTCCTAGCTGAGTAGTTGCCCATGTTCTCATCATCACCTCATTCCTCATTGATACCTATAACAGGGATGAGTTATGCACGAATTGGGCCATCTTGAGCCAATCACTCCAAGAGTCTTGACATTTTGCAATGTATGCTCTAAGGTATGCCAGTACCTTGCAGTTAATCCATTTTGTTTAGCCATCTGTTTGTGGATGATATGTAGTAGACAACTTTTGGTGAATCCTAAGTACCCAGCAAAGTTCTTTTGTAAACTCCAACACAAATTGTGGTCTCCTGTCTGAGACAATAGTGTTAGGAAGTCCGTGTGTGCACCAAACATGATCTCTAAATAAAAGTGCCAGATCAGTGGAAGAAGTGGTTTTGTGGTAGGGAAAAAGAATGATTTCTTTGGAAAAACAATCAACTACAACACCAATGGCATCATACCCTTTGGAGGTAGGGAATCCTGTAATGAAATCAATAGATATATCCATCCAAGGATGAGAAGGGATAGAAAGAGGCATTAATTTTCCTGTCGGTGGCTTTGATGATCCTTTCATGAGGGAGCACACCTGGCAGTGTTCTATGTAGGATGAAATGTCTTTCACTGCTCCAGACCACCAATAAAATTGTTTGATGGCACTGATGGTATGGTCTCAACCAGGGTGGCCTGACATGGGGGAATCATGAAATAAGGAAATAAGTTCAGTACATAGTGAAGGTGGCATGAATACTATGCCGTTCGAAGTTCTGAATGGTTTGTCCTGCGCATAATACTCATATTCGTTAATGGCATCAATGCTGAGTTTTTCCAATTCTGTCGTTAATTTAGTTTCAAAATTAGACATAAGGGATGTGGAAGATATGGCTTGTACTCCTGTGGAGCCAAACCCTTTTTCATTTCATTGTGATTCATCTAAGGTCATGGTTTCTGTTAGTGTTGGGTTTTCTATTTTTTCAATAATTAGTTATGCAATATGATCATGTTTGGAGACATGAAAGAAGATGTCTGAATGATTGAATAGGATTACCCCAATTTCTCCTCTATAATCAGCATCATCTGTTGGAAAGTGGGAGGTGAGTTCATCATGCCAAAATACATAACCACCAGCTCATAAGCCCCTAAAGGAGTGACAAATGCTGCTTTCCACTTGTTGCCTTCTTTGATGTGGACATTATTGTATCCCCATCTCAGGTCTAGACAAGTGAATTTGTTGGCACCTTTCAATCAATCTATGAGTGAAGAAATGAGTGGTAGCAGGTAAGAAGTTTTTACTGTTCCTTCATTTAAATATTGATAGTCCATAACCAGTCGTTTTTTGCTGGTCTTTTTCAGTATGAAGAATATAGGAGCTGTTTGTGGTGATTTTGATGGGTGTATGTAGCCCTTTTCTTATTTGGATTTGATGAAGTTCTGGACTTCATCAATTTTAGCATCAGAAAGTGGGATAACCTGACCTTTTTTAGGGATAAAATCGGGTTTGAGGTCAATAGTGTGGTCCCAGGGTTTGCGGACCAGCATCCATTTGGATTCCTCTTTACTAAATATGTCCAGGAATGCATGGTATTGTTTTGGTACTTTTTCGGCTAGGCCTTCCTTGATGGATCTAACCGGGATCCAGTGTTTAGTTTGGTCAGCTTTGCAATTTTTTGTGCATCTATTAAAAGTTACTGTTTTTTCTACCCAATCGATGAGTGGGTTGTGTTGATAGAACCAATCATACCCAAGGATCACTTCATGGGATCCTAGGGTTGCAACCAGTGCATCCACTCCTTTGGAATGTCCATTATAAGAAAGATTGATTGAGACATACTCATGGATCATTCCATGTTTCGAGAAAGATCTGTCTGCATTTGTAACGTTCATTGGGTTGGAGAGAGGGTAGGTTGTAATCCCCATTTCAGTTACCCAATGCTTGTCCATGAAAGTTTGGACTGCTCCTAAATCTAGTAATGAAGAGGTCATATGGAAGGTCCATTCACCTTCTTTTGTCTGAAAATATATGTCAGTATTGATGTCAAATTCGCCTCCTTGAGAGGTATCTGATTCTTGGTGAGAGAAAGAAGCTTGGGGGGATTTATAAGAGGAAATATGAGATGACCATTCATTCAAGGGGGAATTAAGCACACTATTTTTATCTGGTGCTGCACTCGATTGAGATGCCCTTTCGGATGTAAGTCCATGCGTAAAATTGTTCAAAGAAGTATCATCATCTACTTCTCTGTCCATCTCCCCTTCAATCTCGAGACAAGAAAAACAATTTGGAGAAGAAAAAATAAATGGAATAGCAGAAAGAAAACTTTTGTCCATTGCCGAGTAGGTACCCTCTGGATCTACTCAGCTTTCTCTTTTCTCTTGAGTCCTTCAGCTGCTAAATGCTGTGCTCTGGTCATAAACAAATCAAAGTAGTATGCTTGGGCCTCCTTGTTTTGCCAATCTGGAATGGAGAAGGAGGAGGAGGAGTCAACCGCGACTGAGGCAATGGCTGTTGTGGGTGCAAGCGGGATTTCATGATTTTGTCATGGTTGAGGATAGAACATCCTACCTATCATAGGATCAAAAGCTGGACACACCCTTGGTTTCCTCAGTGCCTTACAGTTCCAAGAAATGTGTCCGTTTTTGCCACAGTTGTAGCAATCTCGGTTATCTACCTGAGGGGAACCTTGCACAGCACAAATGTCCTACATCAGAGCTCCTTGACTGGGTTGCATTCCAATGGCAGTGAATTGGGGTTCAGACCGGAATTGGTTTTTAGGAATGAAGCCAGTCCTGCTTTATTTGAGATGGATATGATGGAACATTTTGCTAATTTCT